>WBNM01010100.1:441-19314 GCA_013399055.1 Ramphastos sulfuratus | reverse complement strand
CCAGGAGCCTGAGGAAGCTCCAAAGCCTCCAGCAGCTTTCGGCCCGGCAGCAGCCCTGCCACATGCTTTGGGTATTGTCCCATGATATTTTTGTGAGTAAATACTTCAAGCCTCTTGTAATCATTGATTGCCTTCTGCCATGAGCAGAAAGGAGCTTCCTGCGCCTATCCAGTGGCCAAGCAGGATAATTAACTGCAAGCAGTGTAAGTGACCGCACAAACCTTCTCTACCAGTAAAAATGTTTGCTTATGCCAGTTGACTTTAAAGTGTTCCAGTTTTGCCTGTTCCCTATGTGCGTTTTTGAACCTTGTCTATAAGTTTTGTGGTGAGATTTAATGTTAATAACCAGTTTTCATAGTTATTAGCAATCTCTGCCTGGATATCAAAATTGATATCATTATTAATTTTGAATACTTTCATTACAGCTGCGTGAGCTGCTGCTTTCCACTCCAGTACCAGGAACCATTGTGGCTTCACCCCAGAAGCAGACCCAGAATCTGGATTTGTCCTGTCTCCAAGGGACAGAGACAGCTCATGGCAGCAGCTCCTGCCCTCACCTCCTAAAGGATGCACAAAAGGTGCAGAGCTGCAGTCCCAAAGGCAGCTGTGTGCCTGAGAATCATTGTGGTCTCCTCACTGCAAACTGTGAGCAGGCTATGGGGACAGTGAGACCCTCCGTGACTTCCCATTAATTTGCCAGGAGCTGGAGTCAGGAAATAAAACCTGCAGCAGCTCCCAGTACACTAGCTCATGTACTACAGGAGCACTGAGCAGCAGGCAAGTCCTGCTGCTCTGATAGCACAGTTGTTGATAAAAGACAGGAAAACTAACCAGAATGGTTTATAAAATGCATAGTCCCATATCTGGTTCACCTCATTCAGGGAAGCAACTCCACCAAGGACTGAGGAGTTGCACTGACTGAAGCCCAAGCTGAGCTTAGTACAAATACTGTGTAACTTTTCTGTGAGACATTAGTGAGTCTAATAAATCCCTGCATAACACCTTCATTAAATGGGATTTACTGTAATACGCTATATGCACTTTATGCTTCACCTGCATAAACAGCCATGTTAACGCTATAAATTACAGCATTCCTATTAACATATTGCAGACACCTTATTCAAGGTGAAATGCTTAATGGCTTTCAGTAAGCACCTGAATTGCAAGAAAGATTGGAACATGAGAGAAGCTTCTCTAGTAACTGAGACCGACTGCATGAGTGCTGCGAGCTTTGCAGAATCATTATTAAAAAAGAAAAAAAAAAAGGAATTAAAAAGAAGAAGATTTAAATCCTCAGAGTTTTGCATACTGCAGTATCAGTGCTAGACTTCAAGGCTTTCTACCAGAAATTGGCTCTGGTTTGTAAGATATGCATTACATCATAGTCTTCTTTTAGAGCATTATGTCATTCCTGCTGAGACGCATTATCTCGACTTGGCCCAGCATTAGTGATTTTTGCAGGCCTACTGCAGTGTTCTCAAAGCACTGTTGGGAACCACAGATTGAAATCTGAAACATTTATCTTTTACAAAGCTGAAAAAGAGGAAAGATGTTAACATCAGGCGTCACCGACATCCTTAACCCTCTCCTGATTCTGCTTCCTACTGAGGCTTGGATTTCATGTCTTTGAACATGCTGCACAAATGAGGCAACCTTTAAAAACTCACACTAGAGGGGGCATAATACAGTGTTTCTTTCCACTCTCTGAGAACTGCCCTTGCAGCTGCCCAAATCCAGTCTTTTCAAGGTGGCAACGTGAATCAGATTGTACCTACATGCCCCGACAAGCCATATTCCACAGGCACAGATAGAGCATATAGTAAGAATAAAAAGGGAAGGCAGTTAAAAGCTTTATGTGGCTCAACTGTTATTAAAATTCTGTATAGTATCAAGCAACCCTGATATTCTGTTTTTCAGCATATACAGAGATTGTGCGCACCTGGATGAATCCCCATATCCTGATCATTTTGAGGACATTAAAGCAGAATCCCAAGAGCCTTATGCTAGAGAGCAATTTTTATGCAGGGATCTGAACAGATATTATCTCTTCTGACTTCAACCATGAAATTAGAAGCCTATTTTGTCCCACTGCATACATGGTAGGATTAGAGGCAGTGTCATGGAGAGAAGAGACAGGCGCTTTCAGGATAAAGCAAGGATATTCCCAAAACCTCAGAGAATCCTAACACTCCTCCCTCCACAAAAGCACAATTCTAAAAACAGGCTGTGAATGCTAAGAGGAAATAGGAAACATTCAACCATGACTAAATTACAATTCCCTCTCTTGTTATAAACTAAAGCTATTCATTAAAGGGCTTTAATTTATCTGCCTTTTTTTTTTCAGCTTAGAGAGTGTTTCAGTGAGTTGTCTCATTTTTGATGTTTTAAGGCTCTTCACCACAGTTGTAGTGTATTTTCTAGAAAGATTGCAACAGCGACTGCTTCTTTCACACAGGAATGATTAGCAGCCTAACCAGAACTCAGGAGGCAGGACCTAATTTAATCCTGCCAGGGAGTGCTTTCTCACTTGGACTAAAACCTTTTCCTTTGCTTCTTTCCCTTTCAGGTTGCAGAGTCTGAATAACAAAGCATTAGGAAGAAGTCCTCATGTGTACTTGATACGTGTTGCTTCCATCTCCATGTTTGCAAGGTGACTTCTCTGGCCATAACAGTCTGCTTTCACAGGCAGAAGTTTTATAGTTTAGAGGACAAGTGTTTTCAATGCTAAATGTTCCCAGAAGGATGTATGTGGCAAGTCTGTATCCTGCAACACGTTGCCGTTTTGCATGTGACACCTTGTTAGATGTAAAGCTGCTACCCAAAGGAGAGAAAATCCAACTTGTTCTGCTAAAATATTGGTCATGAGAGGTTGTTGTGGTTAAGGCTGGATGTCTTAACCAGAGAGTACAGTCCTCCAGAGGGGCTAGATCGCCCAAGAAGTGGACACCGGAGAGGGGTAATCTGTGTTATTTCATCGCCACAATGCCTGCATCTCAAGACAGGCTGTTCCGGCCTCCTTCTTCTCCCTCTCTCTCTCACTCTCCCTTCTTGGCACAGACCTTCTTATCTCTGCTATGCTGGGGAAGGTTTGCAGTCTGGCTTGCCCTTGGCAGAGACAATTTTTACTGCATCATTCTGGCCTGGGTAAGGAGGTATGGGGGGGTAGGGCGAAGGCATTTGAGGCTTGGGGGTTTGGCCTGGTTTGGGGGGGAAGCTATGGAAAACTTTGGCTTAGTGAGGTTCTGTGATAAGCCCAGACTGAAGAACTGGGCTGAGGTTGACTGTGGGTTTGTGCATTTTGTATTTGTGTAAATATTTGTGAGTAGTACTTCCATTTAAATGTCCAATTCTTTCCAATCCTGTGTGGAGGGTTTTCTTTACTTCTTGGGGGAGGGGTTAAGAACATCTTCTAAGCTGACAACAGAGGTGGAGAAAATGAGCTTTGAGATGTTTCCATGAAAAATGTGCCCATGGGCTTTTTAGCAGCAATTTCTTTTACCAAGAAAAGATGGCAATGTGCTCTAATACCTCAACCAAGGAAAACTCAATGTCATGACAAGACGGTGAGTTGCCTGAAGTGGCAACAAGGCAGCCCACAGACGGGTTGGTTTACTGCTTGCCAAATCCTTTGAAAGACCAGCAACTAATGTTAGGAGCTACTAGAATCACTGAAGTGAAATGCTGTTACAGAGTGGTACTCTATGTGTCCTGCATGGCTCAAGACATTAGGCCACAATTCACCAGCAGAGGAGAGTATCTTAATCTGAGAGATCCATGCTTTAGAAAGATGCTTTCATTAGTATATCACAGGAAAAATAATTTTAAATTCACAGTAAGTAAATACAAATACTTCTCCTCTGCACTCCAAGTGTTCATAAAACTGAAGTCTCAGCACTGTAATTAACAGGACCAACCTCTACTCCTAATCAGAATAGATAAATTTCCATAAATCCACCTCAGACTCTACTGGAGCTATTTCAGTTTAAACAACAGTATAATTTGGCAAGTGATGGCAAGTGGTGGATTAATACTGGGCTGAGCTCATGAGGGAAGACTCAAGCAGGTGTCATGCATCCTCCAGGATGTGCAAAGAAGTCCACTCCAGCAGAACATCCTGAATGACCAGTGCTGGATGCCACTGCTTATCAAGAAAATAACACCTCTGTGCTGGGAGAACACAGGAAAGAATCCTCTAACCCACAGCTTTCCTGCAGATGAAGGTCCCTCCAGTCCACTGCTCTTCTCTCCAGCAGTTCTCTCTGCACCTGCATGCCCTCCAATCTATGCGGTTCCTCCATGCAGGGCATGTGAGTCTGGTCCCACACCCCATGGACTCTCATTTCTTTTCCTGTCCCTAGGTGCACAGCGGTCTGCAGCATGTGCCTCCCCACTGTGCCTCTACTCAGTTGGAGGGCTTGAGAGGCCAGCCTGGAGCTTTTACCTTGCCAGCACTCTGTCAAACACCATTGGCAGCAGGTAACACTCGTCAGTCCTCTCCAGCACCTAGCCTTGAGGCAACGCATAAACTCAGCAGTGATTTCTTGTTGGAGAGCAGAAAGTTCTAGTCCCCACCTCCTTCTTGAGAGCGGACCCTGTGTAAGTAACTTTCCTTAGCTGCAAGAAAGACAGTGGGGCCAAAGGTGAGCCACACCACCTCCTACCAGAGCTAGTTAAGTTCTCCACTCTGAATATTCTTTTACCTTCTGTGGTTTTTACTCCAACGTCCTCAGACATAGTTTATACAGGGATTCTTATGATCTTAGTTAACTTTAAACTCCTTTTTTTTTTCCACGGAAGGTGTAAATTTAGCAGCCTATGCCTGATTCCACTGAACAGATCTCTTAAATAGCTATTTTTGAAAGAATTGGGCCAAATGTGATAAATTTCCAAGAAAAAAAAATTGGCAAAAGTCTATAAAAGCCATATTTTGAGGGGTTTTGACATTTTCATTCAATGTTGGAGAAGAAAAGTTGTCTACTCCATGTTTTGAAACACCATGTTCCAATTCCAAACTGATCTGGTTCCCCTCTAAAATGAGGGAAAAGAGTTTGGAGAGCATTAAGACAATGCCAAAATTAATCCAATCTATCTTTAACAGATCAGCCAGAATTTGGCCATAAATTTAATTAAATTCTTCAAGCTGTCTTAACTTGTATTGGTGATTTTCCCATAATTTTTTGTTTGATTATCCAGAGAATTACAAATGCTGTACTCAGCCCTGCTTCACAAGTCACAGGCAAGGAGGTATTGGTTTAGCATGTCTGCTGTGGGCTGAAAATGGTGAGAGATGACAGAAGCCCAAGCCCTCACATTGGACACCTGACCTTGTCATTCACCTCAGAGTGCTATAGATTATCAGACACAGAAGGCACAGAAATCCCTTCCTGGTGTATACACAGCTCTGGGTGTCTGTGCAGCCCCCTGAACACGCTGCATCTCTGCCAGGCCCAAGGAACACATGTCCTCACTCACCCCCTTCCAGTCTTGTATGCGGTGGGGCAGAACTGCCTCCGCTGAGCTGTTCTCATCTAGTGGACATACATGTATTTATCCAGTTCTTTAAATCTTCTGCAGTCTAGATCCTACATCCACTGCCTCATGGATCTACCCGTTAATTTATTTTCAAAGAATGCTATTTTTTAAAAAAATCAGTTTCTATGCAGGGAAGCTGTGCAGATGGAGAGCATCTGACTTGTGTCCTATTCACATGAGAATGAACATGGATCTGACCCAAAACCTGCTGCAGTCTTTTCGTCAGCCTCAGCCACGTTTGCATCCAGCATGTCTTGAAGAGCAGGGTCTCCATTGCTCTGCCAAAGCATTACTGGAGACAGAAGTTCTGAGAGAGAGCTCTTTTTTGGTGATGTTTCTTGTTTCTCAGTGATGGTGACTGTATGTGACCAAAATACAAAAATTTTGAAGTGTATTTGTGATGGACTACATTTTCCACTCATTGTATAGCCTTGTAACATAAAGACTTTTAACTTCCAGGCTACTGAGGAAAATTCGCTCCAGCTGCTAATGCAATCCAGTCACCCAGACTGAGTTTTCAAACCATGTTATGAGGCTCTGAGTGGAGAGCTGTCTGTGCAACACAGCATGAGCACTGGGACAAGATGTAGCTGTCTTGGAGACAAAGGTTGCTGCAATGTTACATTTCACCATACTAGTTACTGTTAGACATGCTACTTGTTGCATCAGCATCAGCATGGGGTGGGCAGCCAAGGATGCAGGAAGAGATTCATTTGTTAATACCTGGAAGGAGAGAGCACCTGGGAGTCGGTGATACAAGACCTATTCATTGGGAGATTTGCTTTTCATTTAAAACTCATTAACACTATCAGAATTGCAGGGGGTTGTTGGGTCGCACCACAAATAGGTGTACACAAGGACAAAGTCTGAGAGGGAGAAGGGTTCAAGGCATCCTTGTGATGTGCAGAAATAGCCATCAAAGTGCAGTGATGTTTAGACACTGTTGCTGTCAGTAAAGACGCAAACTTGGCAGATAGCATTTCATACACACAGTCTCTTGAGGATGCAACAGGGTGGGGAGAGGGAGCAAAGGAGTTCACAGAATCACAGGACAGTACTGATTGGAAGGAATCTCCAGAGATTATAGAGTTCAACACCCCTGCAAAGCAGGACCACTTAGGGCAGGTCACACAGGAATGCATCCATATGGGTTTTGAAGATCTCTAGAGAAGGAGACTCCACAACCTCTCTGGGCAGCCTGTTCCAGTGCTTCATCACTCTCATAGTAAAAAAGATTTTTCTCATGTCAAGATGGAATTTCCTGCGTCTGAGTTTATGTCCGCTGCCCTCATCCTATCACTGGGTATCACTGAAAAGAGACTGGCTTCATTCTCCTGACCACCACCCTTCAGATATTTACAGATACTGATAAGGTCCCCTTCTTAGCCTTCTCTTCTCAAGACTAAATATCCCCAGGTCTCTCAGTCTTTTCTCATAAGAGAGATGCTCCAATGCCTTAACGGTCCTTGTAGCACTCTGTTGAACTCTCTCAAGCAAGTTGCCTGTCCCTTTTGAACTGAGGAGCCAGGAACTGTACAAAATATTCCAGATATGGTCTAACTAGAGCCGAATAGAGGGGAAGAAGAACCTCCCTCGATCTGCTGAACACACTCTTTTTAATGCACCTGAGCATGCTCTTGGACACCAAGCCATATTGCTGTCCCACAGATACCTTCTCCTTCTCTGTGGAGCTACTCTCCAGGGAGTCAACCCCTAACCTGTACTGGTGCATGGTATCATTCCTCCCTGGGGTGCTCTAGACTTACCCTTGCTGAATTTCACTAGTCTCATTGAATGGCAGCACAGCCTTTGGTGTGTCAGCCACTCCTCACAGTTTTGTGTCATCAGCAAATTTGCTGAGGCTATGCTCTGTCTCTTCATCTAGGTCATTGATGAATATGTTAAATGAGATTGGATCCCAGCACTGAGCCCTGGGGAGCATCACTAGCTGTGGGTCCCCAGCTGGACTCAGACCTATTGATCGTGACCCAGACTTCCTGAGCATTCTCACAAAGTTGTTATAGGAGACAGTGCCAAAAGCCTTACTAAAGTCAAGGAAGATGACATCCGCTGCTCTGCCTGCATCCACCCATTTAGTGACTCCACTGTAGAAGGCTATCACTTTCCTGTGGTAAATCCATATTGGCTGCTCTTGGTAACCTTATTTTCTTCCATATACCTAGAGAGGAGCTTCAGAATGAGCCTTTCCAGGGATGAAGGTGAAGCTGCTGTCCTAGCCACACTGCCCAAAAAGGGTGCCAGATCTGAAGCAGGCGCTGGGGCTCTGGGGTGATGTATCATCTCTCAACCATGAAGTAAGTGATGATCAAGGCCTCACTCTAAAAGTCAGTGCAAGCACAGATCACATGTAGCAGTTGCTGGAGACTTGAAACTTTTCCTTGAGCCTGGGTGGCAATTGTTGAAGGTGAATCAAGTAAAGGTGATTTCCCTCACTTTCCCCACTACCTGTGTGTTTGGTAGCCATAGTGCATACTGAGTGCACAGATGCAGGCTGGCTGTATGGGACAAGAGTGAGTTCAAGTGACACAGTTTTAAAAATGCGCTCAGAGAGGTGAAAGGATCATTTTTTCTCTTCTGACATTTTCAACTACTTAGTTGCTTAATTATCTGTTTCCAGAATATCTTCCTTTAAGCACCAGCAATTTTGCCCATTAGCAATTAGTGAGAACAGTTATTCTACTGAACTTTGAGCCGTTGAATAAAAGATTAATACTCATCCCTCTGAGTATGGCTGTGTGGGTCAGATTCCCAGGTGGAGCAGGCTGGGTTAGGAGTATTCACATTAACATTTTACTTTAACACTTAAAACATGATTTGAAAAGTAGATGTCTTTTTTTTTTTTTTTTTCCCCAAAGGTATATATCTTTTTCAAAGTATATATATTTTCTTTTTTTTCCCCTTCCTTTTAGGTACTCTAGCAATGACATGTACTTTTGTTGTGCAAGTAATTTTCAGTAGTGATCCAGTAAACTGATAAATTTCTGCTTTGCCCATGTTATGGCTATAGATAGATACATTTTTTGAAACAGCAGCCAGTAGAAATCTCTTGAAATATACTGGATTAGAGTGAGCTTTAATGAAACCATCCTCGTGTTACATCTTCCAGCTCCAAAATATCACCAAAAAAATGAAGGAGGAGATTTTAATGGAGATACATCACAAACAATAACCACACTGGACTGTTAAAACTTACCAATGGAAAATTCATACCATGAATGTGATGTTGTAATTAGACCCTTTTCATCATCTACAGGTAAAATACCCATCCCTTTCCAGAAATTAAGAAATCAAGTCCCATCTTTCAAAGATTGTGCAATAAAGCAAATTCAGTGTTTGTAAATTAGGAGTTCCTGCATAAAGAACAGTAAAATACTAAAAAATAGGGACAAAATATACATTAAAGAAAAAGAAGGATTCTTTAGAAGTACCTACATTAAAAAATAAAATAAAATAAAAAATTAGATAATTCTCCTTCTTTGGGTTTTCTCTTTGAAGGAGACATTGATGATCACATCTCCAAGAACTGATCTGTGCCAGTTTCAACTTTGTGCAAGTCTGCATGGATTTTGTCAGTAATTCACAAGGTTTCCTTTACTAATAACTGCTCCGTTCTTAGAGTTCTAATGTTGCCCTTGTCTTATTTAAGGGGGAAAAACTCGTATGCAGAGAGCTGCATGTGATTTCAACAAAAGTGAGGAGCTAGAGAGGTTAGCCACATCTGTGTTCATCCGTAATTAAAGAGCAGTTCCTCTCCAAATGTGGTTCAGTTGCCTCTGAACAGGATGTTCACACTATTAATTACTCGCTGAAGGCTATTTATTTACAACCAGCCCATATTATTTTAACTCTTCATGCTGGGAGTTTGTGTTCCTTGCTTCTCCTCTGTTAGCGCCAAGGTGAGTGCAACAAAAGTATAACACAAAAGAAAGCCACACTCCTTCATGGATGAAAAATTCTAATAGAAAGCCCCAGTGTCTTCATTCAGCAGCAAAGCATGGTGTATGCACATAGTGGCCTTCTTTATTTCTGAGGAAAGTTACCATTTCTAGAGAGATGTGCAATGTCATTGTCACACACAGAAACTGCAAAAAGCAATTCCTAGGAGAAGCATGTCACTGCAGAATGGGGTCTGCCGTAACCAGGACAGAGGGAGAGGTAAAAGCATTCTCTTTCCTCGAAGTCAGGAAAGGACTGGAGTGGCAACACTGGTTTATTTGCAGATCTGGCTTTCTGGGGACTGGGCAGCTGGGGATTGGTAAACCATTTGCTCCTGAAACTGGCTTCTCTCAACGACCTTGGGACATGCTCAAAAAGCAAAAATGATCCCCACCTTCCCCTCACCTCCAGGAGGAGCCTTGCTTCTACACAAATTGCAGTCTGCAGAAAAGGTCACTGCAGCAGCAAAACTGAGAGGACACCTTCGTGGCAACTGGCAGTAAGCCCCATCATTTCTTCTCACCCTGTAACTCACCATGGCAGTGCAGATGCTGTGGATTTTGACATAACGGCTTTAAGCTCCTTTTCTCTATCACAGTGTCCAAAACATGCTAACATGTAGTAGTCTCCTAAAGAGCTAATTCTTTAAATATCTTCCCTCTCCACCATCATTGAAGTTTTTGACTGTTCTGAGAGAAGGCCTGTAGCGCAAGAGGTTTCTCGTGGCTGTGCAGTGCTGCCTCTGCAGTGCTGGCCCAATTTCCTTCACTCCTTCTGCCATATGGATGGCTGGCAGGCTAGTTTTCCTACATGTATTTCTGCTATGTGCCCTTTTGCCTAAACATTCCCCTGCCGTGGCAGAGGTTAAGGAGAATAACCAGGATCAGGATAACCCACAGCTTCTCAGACACGTCTCTGACAGCTACAGGGAATCAGCCCAAATCTCTGCAGCAGTAATTATTGATCACCATCCTGAGCAACTTTCTGAGCTTTATGGAGGCTAAGAGAACTTCACTCCATCTTGAGGTGAGTGTTCATTGATGAGCACTCTTCACCTAGGGTGACTACAGTTGAGTCTGGTGCTTTACAACACAACTTCCAGTGGAAGACCAGAGGAATAAAGTGAAATGCCAGATGAAGCCTTTGGACTCAGCTTGGTGTGCTGAAGAGATAGAGGTGAAGTGAATGTACAGGCAGACAAAACATGTATTACTGAATGTGTCTGTTTTGCCCATTCTACACAGGAGACTACCAACATATGTGGACATGCCCATAGGATAATTCTTGGAGATACTGGACAGTGTTAACAGGGTTTCTTTTTTTTTTTTTTTTTTTTTTTTTTTTTTTTTTTTNTTTTTTTTTTTTTTTTTTGAGATGAAAGAGAGGGATACCCTTATATCATTTGGTGGCAGCGCTTTGATCATTCCTTGGATTTCATGTACAAGAAATGCTGCTTATGATTTACAGACACAGCTCTTTATAGACTCCCTCTTAAAGGCCACCTCACCCTTAAAAGACACGTGAACTTTTTCCTTTGCTTGCATTACTTAGCTACTTGTTCTGAAGTCTGGAATTACCTTAAAATCTGTTCCAAAATATAAACATCTGCTCTGTTTTGTTGTTGTTCGATGAATATAAACACTTTTGCCCACACAGCAATTCTGTCCACCTTTAACATCCTCATCTCTGGAAAAAACAAACAAAAAAACCCATGAAAACCTGAAGATATTGCAAGTAAAATCTGTACAAATTATTTCAGGGCTGGAAGAAGAGGGGTACAGGGAAAGGCTTCAGGATTTTGATATCCATCCTAGCAAAATGAAATGCTTCACTCTGGTGAAAATTCTGAGTCCTAGAGGCCCTTTTAGATTCAAAGAGAAAGACACAGACAACACTAGTGGGCAAAAATTTAAGAAGGAAATGCAGCTTAGGAACAGGTCATCATCTATGAACAGCATTAGTGGCAACTTTTGGACAAGTTACCATGGAAAATGATAGCCTCTTCTAATCAAGAGCAAACTTTTCAGAAAGTTTAGTTTCATCCATCACAGTTAGAAGAACATGCTGATAGAATACATAGCCCTTCAGTGCAGAGGCAATAGAAGGGCATGGAAGAAATAGCCTTTTCTCACCTTAGCCTTGGTGATTAAAAAATTACTGTTATGCAGATGTGAAAAACAGGCTTGTGCATTCTTCTGCTCACTGCGAAGCCTTGGAAAAATTCATCCAATAACACCTCCAACACACTGAAAACCATCAGGGTTTGCATCAGAAAGGAAAGCAGATAATTTTGTAAAGGTCAAATACCCATATCTGAATGCCACAGGCAGCCTCGTCTCCTCATCTTACTTATCATAAGAAATTAATAAGACCATTACCTCATCAAAACTACTATGGACAGATGGTTGTCTTGCTAAATAGATGGTTTAAAACAGTAGATCAGCTTCGTGCTGAGGCAGGAGTCCAGAACACTTTTGATCTGTCATCTAGAAGCTGCTGCAACCACTTTCCCTCCATTCTGGGAACAGCAGGGCTTTTCTGTTCAGGCAGATAATGATGGAAAAGATTGTCCAGAAAGCAAGTACTTCGTTTGAATAACATGGACATTAGCTACCTCTATGGCAAAAATTAGGAGATACCTCAAAAATCTGTGATTTAGAAGCACCAAGATGAGATGTTCTTTGTTTCTTTGGTTTTATAGTACTTTAATGATCACAGTTAAGTACAGTTGCAACTATTTCCTGATGCTGCTCCTTGGAACTATAATTTCTAGCCTGTGTAATTCCTCTCCAAATCTGATTTTTTGGCAATGTGAAGCAGCAGCTAGGCCAGGAGTTAATGATTATGAGATAAGCATTTATCTCACTTGGTGCTATGTCAGCTTGTTCTGCTTTCAGATATTATTTAGTCTTATGCATGCTGCTCTTCTGCCAAAGCTGAAACAAATTACTGTTCTTTTTCCAAGAAAAAAAAAGCCCTGTGACTTGATTCCAATTAGTAGTGTGGGGCTTAAGTACAATCTTTTTATTGCTCCCTTTTTTTCTGAACTCTGATTTATTGCTATTGTATATTTGTCATCTGTTATCACGTGTCCTTACAACTCTTTCCTCATGTCTGAAGATATACTGATGGTAAGAGACACCTTGAACAAAGAAGCAAATTTTCAAGCTTTTGTCTGAAGCAACAGGGCTGCCAGATGTTATATTTTTTTGCTAATGTGCTTGTGCACTTTCAACTGTCCCACTTACAAACATTTACTAAGTAGCTTTCTGCAGCACTGTACCATAAATTTGTACCCTTTGAATTTGTCCTTACCTTTCATTTTCTGCATGATGGAGCCTCAGGTTACTGTCAGGCAGCTAGAGCTGTTTATTGCTTCCAAAGCATTGCTGTTTCCTGTGCAATTGAAGATGGCAACAATGTGAAGGATCAAAACAAAGAACAATAACCTCTGTTCATTTTGTTACTTATCTAGGGATTGTTTCTTTGTGTCTTCTTTTCTCAGTGTAAGTCGATTGATTCAAAGATCAAAATGGAAGTTATTTGTCTCTATGGAACATGTTCAACTTTATGAGAATGTTTCTCTCAAAAGTTAGAAGTTGGCCAGAGAGCCACTCTCATATATAAGTCATTATATAAACAGTGAACAAGCTACTGAATAACCTACTTGTGCTTATTACTTGATATTTGACTGGAAACTGGAGTTTCAGTAAAAATTAAAAGCCAACATATCTTAATTTCTCAATTCTTTAATATACTGACTATGTAGTGATAAATGCAGCATACAGGGAAGTATCAGTCCCTGTGAAGCTATTATTGTAAGTTCAGCGGAAAAATTAAGCTGGTCTGAGCATCCTCACGATCTGTCTTTTCTGATTGCTGCCTTGCAGAAGCAAGGTCCACCTCTGCTTGGATTCCCCAAGAAAAGAGATCTTAGTCCATAGCTTGCATTCTTCTCCTGTTTCATCCATCTCTTGTTCCTATAAGATTAATTCTAGGTTCTGCTCTACTCTCTGTAGACCATACTTTTTCTACTGGACTAATAAAGAGACTTTTAAAATAAATAATTGTTTTTTAAAGTTGTAACTAAATGTTGATTCATACTTCTCTATTTCAACATATTTTATAGACATTAACTAAGTAGTCTAACTGGTATTCCTGTGAGATGAGCCTAAAATTTTCCCCCCTTGTATTTGGCATTTTCTAAAGTTTAAACTGAATAGTAGTTAATGGCTTCATATTTTCAGTAGCTGATGATTTTCATCGAGACTCACCCGCTCCACAAACCTCAAACAAACAGTGGCTAAAACCTCTTTCTTAGGTTTTTGTTCTTCAGTCATCAGGTAACGTGAAACTGAAAGAAGTCTGACAGTGACTTCATTCATTATGTATGAATCAAAGTTTAGTACTTACAAATGCATTAAAAACTGCAGAGTTACATTAACTGTTGTGGTTCATAATAGAGCATTCTTCCAAAAAAATGAAGTAGATGTTTAACTTCATGCAAGAATTTGTGAATCCGTGAATCTAGGTTTATGTCTTCTCAAAACTGGGTAATAAATAGTATGTTCTTTGACTTTTGTATTTAGAGGGATTCAGAATGAAAAATAAATGGTAATATTTCTAGCAGTCAATGTCAAACATTCAGAAACCACAGCAGATAAGAACATTTTACAAAAAGAGGCTATCTGCTGAATGAGAATTTCTAAAAATCATAGTTATATTTTTCTTTCCTCTGATAAAAATAGCAGTAGGACCACGGGGGAAAAATTTTTGAAGTTCACTGCACATTTGATAAAAAATCTGCTTTTGCTAGTTTTTTGCCCCAACATTTGTACTGAAGACTAAAAAACACATAAATCTCAGCAATAATATCAGAAGTAAGCATATTTTGCTGGTATGCATATCTACTTCTTCAGCCACTCTTGCTCATTATAGTGTGATGTCTAAAATAAGAAAACCAGTCTGCTAAGAATGTTGCAGCTTATTCCTAATGTTTGAGAATAAATAAAAACTTATGAGCTGCCAGCATCCTGCCAGCCCTACCTGTAGCCACACAAGTGTACACTGCCTTCCTTTTATTAAATAAACTTTGGGATGAGTCATGATATGGAAGGCTTCCTTGCATCCTAGCAAAGGCACAGCTTTGGGAGCAGTAATGGGGAAATTGCCTGTAATAACAAAGCGCATTTCAGCTTTTTGTATCTGTGCAGTGAGGCACTCCTCCATCTGCAGCTACTCATGAGCATGCTGTGGATGGGTAATTGCAGCCATGTCTATTAACTGCTAGGCTGCAAAAATCTGTTTGAACTAAGAGAGCAGCATCCAAATCACCTAAGCTAGTGGCTCCTCAGAATCACAGAACTTCAGAGGTTGGAAGGGACCTCCAGAAATCATCAAGTCAAACCTCCCTGCCAAGGCAGGATCCCCTAGGGTAGTTTGCACAGGAATGCATCAGGCAGGTTTGGAAATCCTCCAGAGGAGGAGACTCCACAACCTGATGATACACAATCAGTGTATCAGTGATGGTATACCAAAGGCATGTGTAGTGTTGCATGCTTCTTCAAACTGGTTCTAATGCTTCTCTGGTATATGGATGTGCTGTAGACTGTCTTGACATGCTCCTTTTTAAAAAGCTCCTTATAATGTCATACAATCCTTCCAGTTCCTGTAGGGGCAATTGATTTTGCTCTAACAGGCAGGCTCTGTCAGTGTCCTGAAAGCTGGCATGGACATGGCAGACAGTGACGTTGCCTGTTCACTCAGTTACTTAGCATGGTGCCAGATGCACTTCATCTCCAAAATTCCTCTCCTTCTGCACAGTCCTCCTCTGTAGTAGCCACAGCTGAAGGCAAGAGATGGCAATTGCATTCCCAGCACAGGACAAAGGATGTGGCCATCACTGTTGTCTTTCAGCCATACAATTCAGCTGTGACCACAGAGTCTGTTCCCTGCTTCTGAAGCTGCAGAGGGCATGCAGGAAGACAGGGGTGTGTGGCCAATACCATTAGTGCAGCCATCTGCTGATAGACATCCTATTTCTGTGAAGTGTGCAAGGAATCTCCCTCTTGACTTCCTGAAAATTTGATTTAAATTGGCAAACTAGTTCAGAAGTCACCAAAGTGATCAACAGAGGCTGAAGCTGCATGAATTCTGTCTCTCTAGGAAAGCAGGGAAAAGAATGAATGAGACAGAGAGGAGAAAGGTTTTGCTAGGACATTATAGATCAAATATATATAGTGTCTAGTAACCACCCAGATAAAGAACATAGGTGAACATTAGTCATCTGGCAGTAAAGGGATTCTCATTTCTATGAAGAAGGAAAAAAAGTGCTTAAGGAATTCTGTAAACACAAAGCATGCCCTAAACTCCCCACATTTTACATCAACTCTGAGACTATAAAATGGAGTAAGCGATACTCTGGTACAGGGTGGAAAAAACAAAGGGAAGCATCTCTGCTTGTAAAATTAACCTGGCCTGATTCTTAAGCCTCTTTCCCTTTCCCAGATGCACAAATGAACAATAGGAAAACCACGCAAACTCTTAAGACAATATTAGTTTTTTTTTAATTATCTGGCTATTTGCTGGAACATCAGAGAAATGAAGAGCTGGATACTTTGTGTATTTTGGTGTGTCAACCAAAAAAAGGAAATGACAGATGAACCAAAGTTCTTTTTTGGTGGCAACTGTATATAAACAACAATAAAAAACAAAGACCTGCAATATCCAAAATAGAGTTTATTGAGTTTAACCTTCTGACCCCAATTAGGAAGACAAGTGTTTTCTAGCTGTTTAGTTAACCCCAACTGCCAAGTAAGTGGTTGACAGATCAAGCTGCAACCATTGTATCATCATCTGGGAAGAATTGCTGTCTTTGTACTCTGCAGAAAAACAGTGGTAAGAGAGATACTGAGAAGTGGTGATGAGGTTTTTTAAAATAAGCATGATTATTTTCTGTGTTCTTTCTCAGCGGTCTGATACCTTTGAAACCAAATGCTGTATGCAGGCAACACACTCTTGTGTGAAATGTTTCAGTATGTCCTTCACGAAGATGTTTCATCATGGATTTTATCTTTTTAAGTTCTTTAAAACAAAAACAAACAAACAAAACACCACAAATCATCTGCAGTAAGGATACCATCACCTGTGGTTTTCATCAGCCTTCTCCTTTTTTTTGGCTAATGTGGATCATTACTTGAGTTAATGAGGTTAAAAACTTTTTCATTTCTAAGGCAAGGCTGCATCTGATTTCTCCCAAGGATTAGGTGAAATGATAAGTGCAGCAGTACCATGGTGGGGAAAACAAGAAGCTACAAGGTAGAAAAATTATTAGTAACTAACAAAAAGAAACACAACAGAGGGAAGTCTTCTTAGTGATGGAACTAGTAATGTGAAATGAACCTGGATCAGATGTGGAGATTCAGACAGGTATTCATACCAGCAATTGTTAAAGCAGTTGGAAGGGTTGCAGCCAAGACACAAGAATTTGTAGAGATTGCTATCAGTCTTAGCCATGTATCTTGAGCAACCCAAGTTTCCTGTGCCTGGGTAAGTGGGCCCGAGTTGGTTTTCAAGCTAAACATGTAAGGAATATTTTCTAAAGTTATTGGGGATTTCCAGGGCTTTCTCTAAGTGGCTGAAGCTCATGCAAGTCAGAGTCATAAATAGCCATAAAGATCAAGTTGAACATATTGAAGTAAAAGCTTCATGTTTTTGTTCTGCAGATCCCACACTCTCCTACCTCTCTCCACATAGTGGGCAGCTTCTCACTCTCCTAGACAAAGGTGAAGGTGAGAGAGGATCACTGACACATGTTAGACCAGAGGGAATTATGGTATGATTATGGCATAATTGCAGTTAGAGCAGGAAGAGAGAGAATGCACACAGCAGGCTGTACCAGGAATACTCAAAGTGGAAAAGCTGGAAAATTGAGAGAGGAAAGCTGTGCAACTATCCAGGTTTACAGATTACTCACATTAGAGGAAAGAAAATCGGAGTCTGAGAAGCAATATCCTTTTTCTTTTCCCTGTCTACTGATGTAGTCCTGAGACAAGTCCTGCCCTTGCCTGGGGAATTGGCAAAGATTGCTCCTCCCCATTCAGGCAAAGATTTCTGTGTTTGAGCCTAGCCACAGCACGGGAGCCAATGGAAAGAGACCTGACAAAATGAACAGATGCTGGAAGTTCTCCAGAGAGGAAGCCACAAGAGTGGGGAGCTCCAGTGGGTATTAATGGGAGTTCATGGACTAGATACAATTCAGTAACTAGTATGAGGTATGTGATACAACTTCTTCACTACTGTTCCGCACCACTCTAAAACCGGATGTTCTGATTCCATTTCAATATCAGAAGTATTTTTACTTGATACAGTATCTCTAAAAATAAGTGATGGAAAGAGAAAGGGTTGCCCCACCAGACATCTAATTTCTAGAAAATTGTCTTTTGTTTCTAAATTGTTCTGCAGTGTGTTTAGAATCACCTTTGGTGCCCACATCTGCTTACTTGTGCCTAAACAACCTCTAACATTCATTTGATAGGCTGCTGCTTCAGAACATGTGTCTATTTTGACGCATTGTCTTTACCAGTGTAGTTCTGCACCAACATCCAGCTTTCTCAGCACCAATCATCTGGAAAATACAGGAGAAGAATGCCTTACATTCAATGCTTTCAGCTGATAATAGGCCCAGGCTGAACACCTCATAACATGCTGATTGTCAGAGCCTGTAAGCTTTTTACACATCACTGACAAAACGATTTTTTTTTTCTTTTCCTGACTATTTAACATTGATCTAGAACTTGGCTACCAAATATTTTTGTTGACACAGAAGGACCAAGAGGTACTACATCATTATTTTATTTCTTTTGTTGTCTCCTCAAAACAGATATATTCTGCCATTTCCCACCAGAAGAGATCACACAGCAGTGGTTTCCAGCACAGTTTAAGGAGGAACTTAAAACTGTGTGGTGTTAATGAAAGTAATCCAGGCAAAAGAGGAAGGGCTATGTTTGAGGTATGTCTTTCCATGTCACCTCATATCATAGAAATCATAGGATTGTTTTGATTGGAAAAGACCTCCAAGATCATCAACCTAACACCACCACAGCCATTAAGCCATGTACCAAAGTGCCATGTCCACATGATTATTGAACACCTTCAGGGATGCTGACTCCATTATCTCCCTGGGTAGCCTATTTCAAAGCTTGACATTTTCAGGAAATGGTGATCAAGGGCACAATGTCCACCTGGAGACCAGTGACAAGTGGTGTCCCTCAGGGGTCAGTGCTGGCACCAGTGCTGTTTAGCATCTTTGTCAGTGACATGGACAGAGGAATCGAGTGCACCCTCAGCAAGTTTGCAGATGACACCAAGCTGTGTGGCACAGTC
>WBNM01010099.1:25998-37775 GCA_013399055.1 Ramphastos sulfuratus | reverse complement strand
CCCCCGCCTCACCCCTGCCTCGCCCCTGCCTCGCCGCTCCCGCCGGACCCGCTCCCGCAGGCCCCGCGCCGCCCTGCCCCCACGGCCGCCTCCGCGCCGGCCCTAGGCCTGGCGCCGCCGCTCAGGGCGGCGGCAGGTGCTTGGTGGCGGGGAGGCCTACAGGGCCCGGTGCCGCCAACCCGGGCTGTGCTCGCCCCGGTGCCTCTCGAGGTGAGTAGGGAATCATCGTCCCTGGCCGCTTCAGTGGGGCTGGGCACGGATCTGCTGCTACCCCGGGCAGAACGTTGCTGGCAGGTGAGGGCCTCTTCTCGTTACCCGTGAAGGACGGGGCACGGCAACTCTCGAAAACCTGCGGCCTCCACACGTTGTGGGCAGAGATCCCAGGCAAGCCTGGAGGTGCTCAGCGGTCATCAGGTTTGCTGATGTTCTTGAGGATAGGCGAGGGAGGAGATCGAGAGTTTGAATTTCTGCCCCGGCAGATGGGTGAAGCCCGGAGCAATCAGCTATCGCTGATTTGGCTTTAAGTACTGGAGGTTGGGTGAGATGACCTCCCTTGGGTGCCTTCCCAATCTCAAAAGACACGAATGATGGGAATCTGAGAATAGGAGCTGGGAGGGCTACTCTGCTTGAACCTCCTAAGATAACATACTGCTGAGTGCTACATCTTGTAGGCAGAGGGGCTTTGTGCACCTCACATAGTCCAGTACCGCCTCCAGAGAGAGAAGTCAAGCTAACTCTTATGGGGACAGCACTGGTATATGTAATAAAGAGCTTAAGATCTGTCATAATAGCACTGCTTTTTACTGGATCATTTGCTTGCTCTACAGTAAATTAATAGCAGATAAAATGCAAATATCTGACTAACTGAAATGGTATAAACAGGCTATTATAAAACAGCAGAGATGATTAATAACGTTAGGATTAAAGGAATTCCATTTCTTATGCAAACAGAAATCCAAATTTGAAGCCTCTTTTTGTCAAAGAGGGTACATGAATACAGACAAGGGAATAGGCATAAAATAAACGTGGGTTTTGTTGCTTTGCTGCAGCATTACAGTGCTTATAGTTACAGTACTTGTTGACAACCAAACAAGTTTCTTGTTAATGTATTAAAATCTAAAACAAAACAAATGTGATGATTAAGTAACACTAGAGGGTTTTTTTTTTATAAACTTGTAGCACTGGACACAAGTGTGATGAATGTATGGAGTTCTCTTTCAGATTTTAGTATCACAACAGTACTTGGAGTATTTAGAAAGTAGAAAAAGTACAGGTTAGCCTAAGAAGACAGTCTAAAAATGCCTGATTTACTTAAATTGTAGTAAAAATAGACAACTTTTTACCTAAAGGTTTCTGCAGATTTTTTTACTTTTATCATGCTAATTTGTGTCTGTGATTAAGTGAGTGTTCTATTTTGTACTTAAGGGGAGGACGACTTAGAAAAAAATCTGATAGATTTGCATCCAAATACTGATTTTGATGAGTTCAAAACTTTCTGTATAAAAAGAGTAGGTCACACCCATCAACCACGGGTGTAACAAGGACTTTTTTTAATCTCAACTACATATACATAAAATTTGGTTTGTATTTACCTTAGGAGAGCACAGTTTAGAAATTACTTTTTCAAGGAGCTTTGCACAACTTCAACATTCCCCAATATATATAAAAAAAATAATAATTCTGTAGATTAAAATCTGATTTTTACAGACTTTGCACCAGGTTAAGTTCAGAGTGCCTGAGGAGGAAGCAGTTGTGACTAAAAGCCACATCTAAACTACTGAAGACCATGTCTCTAAATACCAGCTAGTCTAAAATAAAGTTGCCAGCCCTGCCTACACTGTTTTTAGTTGTTTTCTTTAATGGAGGAGTCTACGAGTTGTAGTTGGGTGCAGAAGCTGCTAATGTGCTGAAAATGTGCAAGCTCTGCTTGGTTGAGGAACTTGTCACTAGTGAGTGATAAATGCACATAAACTCTTGAGAGTAGGAAATGAGAGCTGTTGACCAGGGAAGTGAGGGGAGACTATTAAGATTGAAGGAAAGGAAGTAAATGTAGGAGTACCATAGAGACTGGCTTTGAATATTCAGCCCTGAAAAAGACCAGGGGGCTGGATCACCTCTGCTACAAAAACAGGCTGAGGGAGCTGGGAGTGTTCAGCCTGGAGAAGAGAAAGCTCTGGAGATATCTAATAGCCTGCCAGTACCTGAAGGGGGCTACAAGAAGGTTGCAGAGAGACTGTTTGCAAAGGCCTGCAGGGACAGGACAAGGGCAGTGGCTTCAAACTAGAGCAGAACAGATTTATATCGGATGCTAGGAACAGGTTCTGCACCATGAGAGTGGTGGAACACTGGAACAGGTTGCGCAGGGAGGTGGGCGAGGCTCCATCCCTGGAGATATTGAAGGTGAGGCTGGACAGGGCTGTGGGCAAGCTGATCTAGTTGAGAATGTCCCTGCTGACTTCAGAGGGCTTGGACTGGATGACCTTTGGAGGTCCCTTCCAACCCGGACCATTCTAGGATTCTACTACTATGTGCCCATGTGTATATCTTTATTCAGATTTTATCTCTCCATTGCTTTTGCTTACCAAGTAACTTCTTCCTTGCTGTGCTGATGCCATCCACGTCCATCATCTGTTCATAAACCCATCTGGTTCCTGTCAGATTACATGTTTGCCTCAGTGGGAGCTGCTGAAGTGAATGAAAAATGTGTGAGGTCTTATCTTAGAAACACCTTGAGACAGTCTATAATAAAAGACAGGACAAGTTAAGGTCCTTGATGTCAGGGTCAGCATCTGGCAGTTGTGGTGCATATTAAGATTATGCAGAATATCTAACAGGTCAGGCTGTAGAGATAAATTCCAAGTATTACCTGAGCTCAAGTGATGCCTGTTGAGGCTGATGTGCCAGAAGTCCATATGTCAGCCTTAAGTGTTCAATTGTAAACCATTTTTGTCTGGGGCTTTGAATGGGGGTTGGGTTTGGTACTGAAGCCCATGGTATTTGTAACTGAGTAGGACATCTGTGTGTTGAGGTTGAGGAGAGAGGACACTTAAAAAATAAGAATAGATTGGAAAGTCAACTGCAGAAAGAAAACAAAAGGCATAAAAGCAATATTTTTGGAAAGTAATTTCAGAGCGTGTTCTTATATTGGTGGGTATGACAGTGCTGTTAATTCATCAGTTTGCTTGACCTCTCAGTAATTAATTTTGGTCTTTAATGTGGCACCTCAAATTGATGGCTGTATAAATGTGATTGTCTAGACTATAAGCAAACTAGTCTGCATAGGGCAAGGAAATGAAAAACACATAAAACTTATCTTTGCTTTGATTTCTCTCTTCATTGATGTTTGGCTTTTGTGAAAATACTTGAAAAAACACTATTTTTTCTTCTCGCTTAGAAGTAGTTTCTAAATAAACTCAGATTATTTTTTAACAATCTTAAAGAAAAGGCATTTTTCATAACATCAGTATATCTAATAAAAAGACTCCTTAAAATCTGGGAAAGTGTCAGCTTTTCTTTGTGAAGATCATTTGGAATGTAATGTAAACAGATGAAGTAAAATAGGTAGCTGTTCTTATAAGGAAAGGATGATGACCTAACAAAAGTTATTATAATTTTAAAATACTTTTTCCCCTCCTTTTTACTAAAATAAGTACTGCTTGCATTATGAAGCAAGTAACAGTAATCCAACTCTAAATGTGATTTACTTGATATCAAATGGTGGAAACCAAGAATTTTGAATCCTGAGCACTGTGAGTAACCTCTGTCCTTTCAGCAATAATTATCTGACTTTCTTTCGTCAGGTTTATGGCTACTAATGACTTGATGACAGAACTGCAGAAAGATTCTATCAAGCTGGATGATGACAGTGAAAGAAAGGTAGTGAAGATGATTTTGAAATTACTGGAAGACAAAAATGGGGAGGTGCAAAACTTAGCTGTCAAATGGTAGGTATTCTTTTTCTGTGGTGCGAAGAATTATTTAATGACTGAATAACATAAAACATTTCTGAAAAACGTAAAGATGTACTGCTATGCAAAATCACGATGGAATTGATGTCCACAGAGGGACCCTTGTGCATGTAGGCTACCTGCTTTAATTGTAGTTTCTTGCAGAACTGTCTTTTGTTGGTAATTGCAGGCGTTTGAGGTTTCAGGTGACAAATAGCACTTGAAGTCCTTGCTGATAGTATATGAATTGCATTATTCTGTGATAGCTCCCGAATTCTAATTAGGGATTTAAATTTAAAAAGAACATAATTCGTTGACAGTTGTCACATTTATATTTCACTGTGAGACGGTAGATGATGCATAGGGGAAGAATAGTGCATAGGGGATGCATAGGAGTAGTTTCCAAGGAAAGATGAAAATATAAAAAGCTAAATATGTGATTTTGGTTTTCAAACATGGAACTTACTTCTTAACTGGCATTCAGGGTACTGTGTTAATGGTTTTACATGCTTTACAGGGACTGTAAATGTTTTATGGAGTCAAGTGAAGTTACTTGTGTTTCAGACATCTGCTGCTTCAGTACCCTCTGTTCCTCCCTTTATTTAACTTCCCATGTGGTGTGGCTTTTGCAGAGCACCCCTTGAAGAGGTGCTATGTTTATTATGAATTTTTGTTCTTGACCCTTCTGACTTTTTGTGCCTTGAAGAAGAGCCTCTCTGTTAAAAAGCTTATAGTGTTCCTAAGAATGATTTTTGTTCGTGAAACTCATTTTTTGGTTTAATATTCTATCTATGCTACCTGTGTTCCATGAGGAATGGACTGAAGTGAACTTACTACCCAGGAGCTTGGGATAACTTTGAAGAGAAGTTTCACAGTGAGATTAGCCGAGTTAGTATGTTTCAGTTTGTTATTCTTTACATTTTGCCCTATCTGACTACCAAAGCAGAAAATTATAGCCTGTGCATACATCTGCTTGTGTACTGCTTCAACTTCTGAAGCATTTTAGGTGATAGTAACCAGAAACCTTCAGTAGGAATAGTGAGTTTCAAGCTAAAGTTTAGCATTAGCAGTATAGTTATTGTCGCTACTTTTTTGATACTCTCAAGTTGTTAAAATGCTTCTATTAGCAACACCAAATATTAAGCTTTTTTTATATTATTGAAATTTCTGAAATGTCTAAGTTGCTTTTGGAACAGCTAAGTTCTGTGGCTTTGAAACAGATTGATTGTTCACAGTTGGAAGAGTAGATTATGAAAGTTGGCTGAGGCTTAGAATTGTCTTTGTGTGAAACAGCATTTTGTGGAAAAGTTATGCTGCAGTGTACATCCAGAAGTCATCTTTAATGTACACTTCAAAGTTATTCTTAAGTTTATATTAATGCACAGCCTCAGGTTATATATGACAATCTTTAACGGCAGTGTTAGAATTTTGGATCTGAAGTACCTAATTTTTATTAAAACGTTAAAGAAAAAGTGTGAAGGAAAGAGAATGAGAAAATAAATGTGAATGTGTGCATGTGTATATGCCCTGTTCTTTTTCTTATTAGCCATTCTTCTATTTTTAAAGTTTAATTTGCCATACTGATAAAGTATTACTTGATTTAATAAAAATAACAGGATCTACGTAAAGTTTGGAGTCTTTTTGAGAAATCCAAATAATTTTGAAGACCAGTGTTAAATTTACTGTAAATGGAACAAGAAACACAGTAAAAAAGTTTTCGGGTAAATTGTGAACATTTGTCTGCAATGCGTTCATTCTTGAATGTATCAAGGGGTGTTTTTGGCATCACAGCCACTTGCAGAGGTGCTTTAAAGTAAAAAAAAAAAAAAAGACCCATTTAGGGTTGGTTTTTTTTTTTTTATCTTCTTAAGACAGCTTATAGTCATGGTATTGTTCCATGACAGTTTTAAGCCAGTCTAAGCTGCTGCTGTTGCTCTCTGGTTCTTGCCCACCTTGTCTCTTTTCTTGCACTACTGCTTACTTGATTCTTGTTATAGACTGGTTTGGGGACTTAATCATCTTCTAGCTTAGTGCTTTCCTCCTGCAATCAGATGAGCATTTGTGGGAACAGTATTGGGAATAAAGGACGGGAAAGGTTGAACACTATTAAGGTATAGTTTTTCTAAGACAGTTCAAGGTGATTTAAAGTCTTCCATTTACTACATTACTGAGTGCAAGGCCAATTCATTGGAAGGTTAATTTCAGACAACATATTTTTCTTGACTTTTTGTGGGTTTAAATATTTTGTGTTGTTGTTTACTTGTGTATTTGTTACAGATTTGCTAGGATATTTATCTGCGGAAAGGATAAACTGTTTAAATCTTTAGCAGGGGGTTTGCACTAGATCTCTAGAGGTGATTTCCATCCCTTACCACTCTGTCATTGTGATCTTTATTAATTTAAATATTCTGATGAACTTTAGAGACTTAAAAACAACAACTTTCATCAGACTGGTCCTTGAAGATCCATTCAAGTATAGATTCCCTCTCTCAGAATAAGGATTTAAGGGCAACCTTGTGTACCTTTGAATCTTTATTTGAGACACGTTTTTCTGTGAGAAAGGAAGGAAAGATTTACAGTTTGTTTTGGAAGCTTCCTGTTCAGCTAGATCGATGGAAGTGCTGAACAGCAAAAGTATTGATCATTACTTGGGTAGATGAGAATTACTTGCTGGAGGATCATGCTTGCAAGGTTTGATTCTTGAGATCACTGAACAGAGCAAAGGTGAAACAACTCAGAGCAGCCTTAAAGCAGCATTTTTTTTTCAGGCAAGCATAACAACAGGTGGTCTTGGTTTTGCCTCATCTGCTTCTGGCTTTCAGATTTGGGTAGGAAGGGCTGTATTGATTAAAATGCTGGTGGATTTGCTTCATGTCTCTTCAAAGCACTAGTGATTTTGTTCTTGATCCTTCCAGTTATGTTACACTGATTTTGGACAGGATAAAATATGTTCTTTAGCAGAAGTCAGGTCGAGAGTTCATGGATATTTGGGTAGCTACCTCACAAGATGACTATGGAGTTAATGCCTGAATAAAAATTAAAATTAATGGACCACCTTAGGACTTTTGGACTAAAAAACCTGCTCTAAGCTTTGACCCTGCAGAAGGGAAAGGAGTGTATTTGTCAAGCTTCTAGCTTGGCATCTACCACCTGCAATAGTAGATTAGTAACTGCAGGTTGTTCACCTCAGTTTTTTTGAAAGCATATAAATTCTATTTTTTTTTTTCTGGAGGAGTTGTATTTTCCTTCATCTGATAGTCGTGGCAGTTTTACAGCTAACCAGTATAAAAAAATGCTATTGGACAGTCTTAGATCATATTCTTAGTTTAAGGATGTTACTGGAAGTCCAGCATGGTGTCCTGTGCACTTTATGGCAGTAGTGGCTAAACTGCCTGTAGCTCTCTATTAAGATGTTGTGCATCTGGATTAGGGAAGCAGCGTGATTGGTCTAAGTGTAGGCATTGTGTTGGGTAGACTGTCTGTTCTTCATTGCTGACAGTTGTGATAATGTTCTGTTGGCTCAAATTGCAGGTTGTCTCCTGTATTTGGTGTTAGAGTTCAAGGTTGAAATGCAGTTTCAAGCAGTTCATCTATGGTTTGACTTTTTGCCAGTTTAAGCCTATATTTTAGAAATTTTTATTGTTTCACATTGTGAAATGTATCCTAAAAAATCTAGAAAAACTGAAACACACGTCTGCGTACAGACATATATATGTACATATATCCATAGGTTCATCTATCCAGTTATATCCAGTTGAAGAGGGACAGGGATCTACCTGGCAGAGTCCAGCAGAGGGCTACAAGGATGCTGAAAGGACTGCAACATTGCCTGATGAGGAAAGGCTGAGAGACCTAGGGCTGGCTAGTCTAGTCTGGAGAAGGGAAGACACTGAGGTGATCTAATAAATGTCTATAAATAGATGAGGGCTGGCAATCAGGAAGGAAGGCACTGGTACAGCCTCTGCTCACTTGTGCCCTGGTATAGGACAAGGGGCAAGGGATGGAAACTGCAGCACAGGAAGTTCCAGCTCAGCATGAGAAGAACTTCTTGAGTGTAAGGGTGACAGAGCCCTGGCACAGGCTGCCCAGAGAGGTCGTGGAGTCTCCTCTGGAGCCTTTCCAGCCCTGTCTGGATGTGTTCCTGTGCAACCTGTGCTAGATTCTCTGCTGCTGCAGTGGCAGGGGGGTTGGACTGGAAGATCTCCAGAGGTCCCTTCCAACCACTGACATCTTGTGATGTGGAGAAAAAAAGAAAAGATGGGATTAAAGTAAGGGAAAACTTTGAATGATTTCTCCCACGCATTACTGTAGCTTCTCTGCATTTGTGAGTGTGACTTCTCTGGGCAGCAGGTCAATATAGGAAACCCTGCCTTATGCTGTGAGTTTGAGTCATTAGTATGAGCAGGCTGAAGCACATACTGGTTGTTGAACTGGATCAGCCACACAGCAGCTTTAAAGTGTTTTGGATGCTGTGGTAATACACTGCTGCACGTCATACTGTACTGGTGATTTGAGTCATCATTTTTTTTTTCCCCATTTATGAATTTTAACTCTTTCTTGTAATCAAATGTGCTTATTTGATAGCCACTTAAATGGCAGTTTCAGAGTATAACTGATGATGAGTTGATGTCCTTCTTCCTAATGGGGAGCTGCACTGTGAACACCTTTATTTTCTGATGTATGCATCTTAAAGGAGATGATGTGTTCCAGTCAACGTTTATAGGCAACTGAATGACTGGACACAAAGTGTTGGCTAGTGAAAGGACACAGATGAAAGGACACTTAAAACACCTGAAACTGCTTTCAAGGGTATAAAGTACATGCTTATGTGCAAAAGCTTTGTATTCAGAAATGATTTTATAAAATAAGGTTATAATTTCTTTTAAACTTCTGATTAGTTTGTAATCTTGGGGTAATAGTAAGGTCTGTAAGTAATATTTACTGATTTTTAAGGGCCAAAGAAGCTTGAGGCAATCTTCTTGAAAAGTTTGCTTCACAATTCATATGGCAGCTTTATTGAACTAGTAGGCTAAATAAATAGTACTGAAGACACTAATTTAGGTAAAATCCAATTTAACACTTTCTAGAAACTATAATTTCAAGTGTTTGTGTGAATGACTTTGGCATTTCAGTGGCTCTACCATCTCTAAAGCATAAGCAAAAAAGTGGTTCCTGTACTTAATTGAGGTGGATTTAACTGATCAGTCTTTGTTATGATTATTTTAGTTATTCACAGTACTATTTAGAGTATTTTAGTTACTCAAACACTTGAAAAATAAACATTTACATCAGAAGAATGCAGTAGTTGTTTGATAGTTCAGGTTTTAAGTAAAAAAATGGTTGCCACTATTTCAGATATTTTCACATATAGAACAACTGCTTTTGTGAATCTGCTTGTGATCAAAGTTGATATATAGAAGGATGGTGTCAGCTGCAGATCTCTAGGAAGTGGAAGATGTATTTTCACAAAGCAAATTGCCAAAAGCAGAAACCATGACCTCTCTAGCAGTGAAAGGAGGGATGACTGCCCCCTGGAAACTCATGAACCACTTAGCAAACTTGCTTGCTACTGATCAAATGCAAGCTATTGGGATTGCTATTCTGAAGGCTTGCCATATTTTTCCAAGTATACTGTTACTCAATTTTATATGAATACAATTCCATAATTCTACACGTGCTTGCTTCTGCTTCATAGTGCAGCACCTCTGTTGGAACATTAATACAGCATTACAGATGTGAAATGGTTTCTACAGGTTCTACACCTGTGCTGTTGTATACCATAGTCTGTTGACCGAAACACACAAGGAGTTTCTCTGGGTTACTCTAGACAGTCATGGTACCTTGGAATTGTGATTGTTTCTGTTCCAAGTGATTTTGTGCTTGCCTTACTTGCAAAACCACTGACTCTGCACTGATACTGTGAGTAGCTGCTGACTGACAACAGTGTGTATTTGAAGAGAAACTAGTGATGAAGCACTGTGACGGGAAAGCTTGTCTGAAGAGTGAAACCGAGTTGTGGAGAAAGCTGTGAGCTTTTTGAGCAACTGGGGAAAATGTTTCAACTTTTTGGAATGCAATCAGAGGTGGCTTGATTTATTCAAGCCTGGGAGATAAATTAGATAATTCTTGGTAATAATTGTGTGTTGGCAAATTGTGTAGAGATTTATCAGGAGTTTGTGTGCCTGGTCTTTAGCATTATTAGTGTCCAGAAATTGTTTTAATAAGATTGCAGTATTAATTCAACAAGATTGAATCAGTGAAGTGACCAGATTAGATTTTGGATGCTGTCTTGTAACCTCCAGGATCTTTTAATAGGTTGTTTGATGGAATCTAAAACCTCCAGTACAATGCCTTTCCCCCAAATTGAAGGGCAGCGTCAGGGTAGGGCCCAAGGTTTGTCTGCCTTTAAAAAGGGTGTTCTGTCAGAGCTGTTCATTTCTGCAGCAGTAGGTGTGTCTGCTGTGGCAGGTGGAAAAAAACATTCCATTATGTCTTTGTTTCTATGCTTCTTTTTATGCCTTTCACCAGATCGCAGTCAGGATCTCATGTAACAGTTCTCTTGGGATTATCTGTATGCTGTATCTTCTAGAAATGTTGACCCACAGTAGTTATTGTATATGTTTAAGATTATGGATCTCTCTAAAATACTCTGCAAAGTGAGTGAATTGCCATTTTCCTGAATTTTTGGTGTTGGGATGTTAATATTTTACTCTAAATATAAATCTCATTTGTTCATGTCCTTCTGTTTGTCCATCTTCCTTGGTGTCTTTTACTTCTGTTGGGCATTTAAAAATGATAATTAGCCTTTGTTGCTGTGACTTCTTGGGATGAAAGATGTGCCTTGATACTGTCCAACTGTGTAGAGCCACATCTGCGAGCTGTCCAGGCATGAAGGTTGTAGATCTGAACCCTTTGAGTCCAGCTGGTATTACCGTGGTCTTACCTCCTTCCAACAGCTGTGTGTAATGGTTTAGTTTGAGCTGTTGGAACACTTTTTTTTTTTTTTTTTTTTTCCAGGAATGGACAAAATGGGTGACTGGATAGAGTGAGACAATGATTTTTGAGGGTCTACATTTGTCCTGTAGTGTCAGCTGCATATTAGAGGGATGGCTTTGTAATAACTCAGAGGGCTTTTAAGGCAGGAAGCATAAAAGGTGTAGGGAACTCCCAGGTATGTTTGAGAGCCTTTGTAGTAGGAGGAATTGAAAACTTGATGCTCTGAGACTGAAGGGAAGACTTCGGTTTCAAGGAGCTTGGAACGTGTGGATCTGATTTATTTTATAGATTGTTCTAAACTCTTTGACCAAACTTTTCATTATCTACCCTAATGCACACTTGAGAGGAAAATTGCTCCAACCACAAGTGAGGACTGTTAAAGTGACCTGCACATAATGAGCAAATTAATTGCCAGTTTGACTATACATTAATTCAAGTTGGTCCGAGGTGCCAAGTGACGTTAAAAAGGTGAGATAATGCAAAGCATGTATAGGTCAACAAGCAAAATTAATACAAGGCAACATTAACTTGTTAACAGCACTTTGGAATTTTGCTACATGCTCTCAGTGCTGCTAAAGCAACACAAGAATTTGTCTTTTTTTTTCCCCCCCAGCAGCACCATCAGTGGTACAATATCTTGCTGTTATACTTGGCAAATGCAGTACTAAGCTTCTAAACCAACTTCAGTGCCTTTATGCTGAATGTGATAGTCTCAAGCATTTCCTTCTGAGTAGTGATCTGTGACCTGTGTGATCCTTTGCAGCTGCTTGGCTTACAGTTTTATTAGCTAGTAGTGAGCCTAGGGTCCAGCTGTGCTCTTGGAGAGTTAAACTC
>WBNM01010099.1:0-25356 GCA_013399055.1 Ramphastos sulfuratus | reverse complement strand
ACTGGATAGAGTGAGACAATGATTTTTGAGGGTCTACATTTGTCCTGTAGTGTCAGCTGCATATTAGAGGGATGGCTTTGTAATAACTCAGAGGGCTTTTAAGGTAGGAAGCATAAAAGGTGTAGGGAACTCCCAGGTATGTTTGAGAGCCTTTGTAGTAGGAGGAATTGAAAACTTGATGCTCTGAGACTGAAGGGAAGACTTCGGTTTCAAGGAGCTTGGAACGTGTGGATCTGATTTATTTTATAGATTGTTCTAAACTCTTTGACCAAACTTTTCATTATCTACCCTAATGCACACTTGAGAGGAAAATTGCTCCAACCACAAGTGAGGACTGTTAAAGTGACCTGCACATAATGAGCAAATTAATTGCCAGTTTGACTATACATTAATTCAAGTTGGTCCGAGGTGCCAAGTGACATTAAAAAGGTGAGATAATGCAAAGCATGTATAGGTCAACAAGCAAAATTAATACAAGGCAACATTAACTTGTTAACAGCACTTTGGAATTTTGCTACATGCTCTCAGTGCTGCTAAAGCAACACAAGAATTTGTCTTTTTTTTCCCCCCCAGCAGCACCATCAGTGGTACAATATCTTGCTGTTATACTTGGCAAATGCAGTACTAAGCTTCTAAACCAACTTCAGTGCCTTTATGCTGAATGTGATAGTCTCAAGCATTTCCTTCTGAGTAGTGATCTGTGACCTGTGTGATCCTTTGCAGCTGCTTGGCTTACAGTTTTATTAGCTAGTAGTGAGCCTGGGGTCCAGCTGTGCTCTTGGAGAGTTAAACTCTAANCTTTTTTTTCCCCCCCAGCAGCACCATCAGTGGTACAATATCTTGCTGTTATACTTGGCAAATGCAGTACTAAGCTTCTAAACCAACTTCAGTGCCTTTATGCTGAATGTGATAGTCTCAAGCATTTCCTTCTGAGTAGTGATCTGTGACCTGTGTGATCCTTTGCAGCTGCTTGGCTTACAGTTTTATTAGCTAGTAGTGAGCCTAGGGTCCAGCTGTGCTCTTGGAGAGTTAAACTCCAAAGTAATTTCCAGCAAAGCAAGGAAAAAAGTTCCACTTGTCATTGCGTACATTGTGTGCCTGTGTCTCAATACATATACATTAAGAAAGGAGCTTTCCTTTCAGACTGGAAATACTCAAGTGATTTTCCTGTCTTGAAATGCTTCTGGGTTTCTGTTATAAAATAATGTGGGAATTTAGATGATTTAAGTACTAAGCATAAACTAAATTTTGCCTGAGTGGCATAGCTTAATTTGGATTTTTGGCTACTTTCAGAATAATAATCTTCACTGAGAGCTTAGTATCTTGCTAGCTTGGACAGAATTTCTGCTTGCCTATGAATAATTTCTTCTCCCCCTTGATTAATTTTGTGCAGTTGGCTTACTGCCTGTGATTTTATTTATGATGTGAAATGGCACTTAATTCAGAATAATTTTCAACCTCTTGTGAAATAAAACCAAAACGCTTTTTCTCTCCCAGCAATCAGTAAGGTCAGAAAGGAAGTACTTTGCATCCAGATAGTTTCATTCCAGTAATCTGATAAAGTTAGAATATGATATATTGAATTTACTAATTTTACTAGAACTGCATACTGATATTTGTTAATCAGGGTTACTGGAAGTTGTTTTATTGTTAATTATGTTAATCTATTTTACAAATATCATCATCTGCTTGTAAAACTTTTGCATATTTCTGATGTTTGAGTAGGGTTGTAACTGATCCTAAATCTTTGCAGTCTCAAAAGTCTGACATTCTCCTAGTGCATAGTAGTATTTATTTGAAAATCTAAACTTTGCTGTCTTGATCTTATTTTGATAACAAAACCGTTTATACATTCTTCCTATAGGGATTATTTTTTAGTGTTTACCATCCCTATAGAGATCGTTTTAGTCTGAGTTAACTTTGCCAGAATAAAACCTGATAAGTAAATTTATATAATGTTAAAGTCCATTGTGGGGAAAAAAAGAAGATTTATATGGAGGCATCACATACTAATACTGCCCTTAATATAATCAGTTTGTGATTGCCTTGAAAGAGGCTCCTTTTCTGGCATTTGTTCATACATTGATTTCCATGTATTTCAGTTTTATAGTTCTGATTTGTAGAGGTTGCCTGCATACATTGTGTACAGTGTTGAAGAGGAGGCTGAGGAGAGACCTCATGGCTGTCTACAGTTAACCTGAAGGGACATTGTGGAAAGGCTACTGCTGATCTCTTCTCACAGGCAGTTGGAGACAGAACAAGGGGGAATGGCCTCAAGCTGAGACTGAGAAGGCTTAGGCTGGACATAAGGAAAAAGTTTTTCATGAAGAGAGTGGTGAGGGACTGGAATGAGCTGCCCAGGGAGGTGGAGGAGTCATTGACCCTGAATGTGTTTGAGTAATTTGGATGTGGTGCTTGGGGCTGTGGTTTAAGGTGCGTCTTGTAGAGTAGCCTACTAAGTTGGACTTGCTGCCCCTGAGGGTCTTTTCCAACCTGGATGTTTCTGTGATTCTGTGAAGGGCAGGTACAAAATTTGGACCTTCCTTTGTTAAGCCACAGAAACATCAATGATGTCTGATCTGTAACGCTAGTCCTAGGTAGTTGCACTAGGACACATGACCTCTTAGTTCAACACTCAAAACCACTTCAGTGCTCTCCATCCTCACAGCACAAATCTAATGGAACCATTGCATGGGCTCAAAATCTTAACCAGGTTGTTTTGATACAAACGCTTGCTTAAAATCCTCATACCTTACTGCTCATTGAAGTTCACACTTGACAGCACACGTGTAAAATGTCTTGCAAATCTTCAGTGTTTTCTCAGTGTGAGAACTGAATTTGATGGTGGTGGGTATGACTTTGGAATATATTTCATAGGAGGACAAACATTAAGAGTCAGGCTGTAGGATTTCCTTGGTTGGACATCTGGAGCAGCTACAAATCAACTAAGTGATGGCCTATGCACAGGAGCAAGTCAGAATGCTGTTCGTTATACCTTTGATTCAGATGGAAGAGAAAACAAGTAGTAGTTTTTTAGAGATACATCTGTGTTTCTGTTAATTCTGTTGGTGGGCTATGCTTCTGTGCAGGTTTGGGAGTTTCCCTCCACCCCCAACACACGGCTAGGAATTCACCAGACTAACTCAGTTGGCTGGAAGGAAGCTGTATTTTACAGCTTGGCAAAACTTACAAGCAAATATATACAGATATTTACAACTATATACAGTAATATACAAGTTAAAGTTAATACAGAAACACAAAACCCCTCCCAGCTGCCAGACTGCCCAAGAGGGGGGCTCCAGACCAACCTCCCACCTTCTTTCCACCTCTTCCCTTATCTCAGAATCCCCCTTACGTGCAGAGTGAGCTGAGGAAGGGTTGGCAAGAGGTGTTAGAAGAAGAATGGTTAATCATTTGGGTTACACAGATCCAGGCAGAGGAGTTAATATGGCAAGCAGACAGCCACAGACCTTACCTTTGTGTCCTTGTTGTTCTATGTTTCAGCATAACAAATGGGCAATATAGACATCACTGTTATTTTCTTTTCACAGCCAATGATCTAATATCTCTTGTTAAAATATTCCAGTTAGCCTCAAACCAGCACAGCTTCCAATTTGTGATTCCCATGTTTGCTGTGGATGGTCCTCTCACTACTCGCTTTGAACCATTGCTTTTTTCTCCTATGTGACCATTCTACACAGCTCCTTGTCATCCTGTCTTTGCTTCTGTCAATTCCAGTACAGAACCTAAGCTTGGCTCAACTTTAGTTGCATGTCACATCTCACCTCTAATGTTTTGGTCTCATTAGTAATCTTTTTTAATTAGATAATAATATTATGAATGTCACTACAGTGAATTAGAGAATAGTTGTCAAGATCAACATACAGAGAGCAGAATTGTACAAAACAAGAGCTATGTCTTTCAGGGCAGTGACTGTTTTTTGATGGAAGATGGTGAGCATGCTGATAGCACAGCATGTAACACACTTTTTTGTCAGAATTTGATATGTTTGTTGTTAATGTAGTATGTTTGAGGGAGTTCTGTCAGTTAAAAATATTTGTTAATTGAATTTCCCATTCCTGAGATGCAGGTGTTTTAAAAACAGGGGAAACTAGGTAAGCAAGTAGGAGGGATAGCAGGAGAAGAGTGTGTTCTTATGGAGGTTTTTAAAAGGTGAATGAAAGGAAATAGGTACAATATAAGGCTCTGTACATAACTTCCTTTTTGGAACAGAACATTAGCAATGGAGAGATGCTGGAAGTTGGTGGTAGGGCTAGGAGGGTGGTGATGGATGCTGTCAGTCTCAGTGAACTAGACTTTACTTAGTATTTTGACAAGATTTTTAGTCATTCCAACTGTTTTAAGGATTGTAACAACTTGAAATTCAGAGAGGAAATGTTGGTATGTACTGTGTGTATAGTGGTGCTTCAAGTCTGTGTCATTGATTTTTATTTTATCATTTGCCTTCTGTTAAGGAAGGTACTCTAAGGTATAGCATGAGTCTGAGTGTACAGCAAATTGAACCTAAGTGTTGTGTAGAATAAAGGTATGGTAATTAAGGAAACTGCTTGCTTGTGTGTGAACTAAGTAGGCACTGATGTTCAAGCACATGAACTGATGGCTCTGACTAGGTATTTTTTGTTATAAATCTTGGCATTAAGTGGGAACTAAGAGGGACTCTGGGTTTGAAACTGTAGCAGAACAGTCATTCAGAAAGTGTTTCCACCACTAGATAAAACGTATGTACTGAAGCAGTGTTTTGTTACAAGATTTGTGGAGGCATGTTATCAACACAACCAGTTAAAAGGTTTTCAGATTTTAAAATGATGCTTTATATTGCTTCCAGAAACAGCCTTAAATTTGTGACTCGACCGCAAACTAGTGAAATAAAATGAGACGTTTTAATGTTGTAGATTTAATACATTCTTCTGTTTATACAGCCTTGGTCCTTTGGTGAGTAAAGTGAAGGAGTACCAAGTGGAGACCATTGTGGATACCCTCTGTACAAACATGCTTTCAGATAAAGAACAGCTACGTGACATTTCAAGCATTGGCCTTAAAACTGTGATTGGAGAACTCCCCCCAGCTTCCAGTGGTAAGGCATTTTGTACTCGAGGACATTTAAATTTACCATTTCATTGACAATTAAAAAAAAATTGCAAAAACTGGATCCTTTAGGGGAAATAATTCAGTTCATTTAATATTGGAACTAATTTCTGTCAGAGGGAAAAGTGTATAGCACAGATACTCTTTTAGTTGCTACTTTGACTGAATTCTCTAACTGAATTCTTCTGTGACTGAATCTGGACTAGATGATCTTTCAAGGTCCCTTCCAGCCCCTGACATTCTGTGATTCTGTGAATTTCCAGTCAGTTTTTTTTTTTTAATTTAGACTGAAGAATCGCATTAATGTGACAAACAAACTTGCAATATATGAACTTTGGTATAACAAATTGCGTGCAAAAGCTCCTATTTTAGTAATTGTCTGGTGGAATATTTCTAGACTGTAGTAATAGCTAACTTTCATCTTGATTTTGATAGCATACTTTAAAATTGATTATGACTTGGGTGTTTTTCTTTAATGTATTGTCTCAGTTTCAGCTAAGTGTTGTGGAAGGCAACCTGCATTTCTAACAACAGCCTGTTAAATTACTGAAATATTTACCTGCACTTCTAAATGAAGGCATTTTTTCTGGAAAAGAGATGGCAACGATGAAGACTTCATCATTTAATGACAGTACTTTTTTATTCAAGTGCTTTTCAGATATTATAGGGTATTAATGAGAGCAGAAAAGTGATTAAAAGGCTTTGGAAATGCAATTTCTTAAAAATTAAAAGAAAAAAGCTCAGATTTTAGCATCTCTTATTGAAAGTCTACATGTAATTCTTGCTTTTATCTAGCAATGGTGAGATGTGTAAGCTTGTATTTTTTTGTTTAAGCAAAACAAATTTTGGAGTGGAGGTAAAGCTCAAACAAATGCAGCAAAATCTTTCAATGTAATTAGTATTCCTAATACAAAAGGAATGTAGGTGTTATTTCTTCATCTCAAATCAAGCATCGTTGTCTTTTTCTTAGCCTCTGTGGTAATATAGTTGCCTAATTGTTATGTTTAGTCATATAGTTAAGCCTTAAAAATATATAGAAATGAGATTTAATATAGGTTGGAATGTTATTAATTTCACATCAGTATTCCCAAAGTGTGATTAAAAAGCTTCATGAAAATGAAGATGAGAACGATCTGTTGAGTGTTACCATACCATGAGTTTTTTTTCTGGTAAGAACACCAAAAAAAGTTACACAGTGAAGGAAGGGAAAACTGGAGTTGCCGTAAAGATGTTTTTACTTGAAGTCTAAGGTACTTTGGGTACACTTTTTTTTCTCCTTTCTCAAGTATTTGAAGAGCATTTCAGGTGCTTATTGAAGTAGTTTCTGCAAAATCTTTCTTGTTTTCATTTCCATTATACAGCTGTTCTCTAGAGGTGGCTCTTGCTAGTCCTGTGCTTTGCCTTATCTTTTAGCTTACTATCAGTAAAAATAAAGGAATAATTTCATTTATTGATCTTGACTTGTCTTGACCTTCACTTTTTGAGGCTTACCCTCAAAGCAGTGTCCTGTCTCTCTGTACCTTATGGAACAATTAAGAAACCCTTCTTCTCAATATGTTTCTACATAGGTAGTCTTTTAGCTTTAACACAAACCTTAACATTACATTAGCAAACAAAACTGGCTGTTCAAGCTTGTTTTACTGTGTGGGAAAAGCTAGTGAGATCAGGTTGCTTTTCATGATCACAGACAAAATCTCTTCATATAAAAACTTGTGTTTTTTTAAATTATTTCCTTTTTGCTTATGAAGTTGCTGAGGTTCTCTTGTACTTTCAGGCTCTGCATTAGCAGCTAATGTTTGCAAAAAGATCACAGGGCGTCTCACTAGTGCTATAGCCAAGCAGGAAGATGTGTCTGTTCAACTGGAGGCACTGGATATCATGGCTGATATGCTAAGCAGGTAAACATCCCTCTTCTGAAATGCTGGTGAATGCAGAGAAATACTGATAAAACTTGAACTCTAATTTTTCAAATGTCAGATTGAAATTACTCTAAGTTGTGTGAAATAAAATGCTAAGGTCCTAAGTATAGGTAAAACTTAAGTTAGAAAAAAAGTGAGTGTATTGAAGATAAGTTGATTGATAATCAATTGTTTCATTATTTACTCTTCTTAGAACTGAAATTTTAAGCTTAATTTACTGTTTATTGCTTTGAGGGTGTATTTTAAACTAATTTCTTGTTTTAAAAGTTTAAATTTAATGACTTAATTGGAATATTTCTGATGTTTTGAGAATATTTAAAGAAATTGTTGTAGAGTGTATGAATAAAGTTATCTAGATGCAATTGGTTTGAGTTTGTGTTTTGTCTGTTTTAAGGCAAGGAGGACTGCTTGTTAACTTCCATCCTTCAATTCTGACCTGTCTGCTCCCCCAGCTGACTAGCCCCAGACTTGCTGTGAGGAAAAGAACCATCATTGCTCTTGGTCACCTGGTTATGAGTTGTGGCAATATGGTTTTTGTTGACCTCATTGAACATCTGTTGACAGAGCTGTCTAAAAATGATTCCATGTCAACAACTAGGACCTATATACAATGTATTGCTGCTATCAGTAGGCAAGCAGGTCATAGAATAGGTAAGATATACAAATACATTATCTGGAATTTTAAATGGTATTTTTTTAGATGAGAGGAATTACTTTGGTATTTCTTTTTTCCCTTCCCAGGTGAATATCTGGAGAAAATAATTCCTCTGGTTGTAAAGTTTTGTAATGTAGATGATGATGAACTACGAGAGTACTGCATTCAAGCCTTTGAATCCTTTGTTAGGAGGTAAGTTCTTCTTGAGATACCTATTTCAGGCTTTCTTAAGATCTAACAGTGTTGCCATTTGGTTGCAAGCTGTCAAGAGATGGTCTTCTTGGTACAAAATATTTTTGCAAGCTTTGAGCTTGAACTGTTCATGTAACTCTACTTTGTAACTTGACAGTTAAGCAGTGTGTTATGCCTGCACTTCAGATATTGGGCTGTGCCATTATTATGTGGACAAATGGGAGGAGGAAAGTATTCTGTTGCATTTGTTAACCCAGTAGTGATGGAAAAAAAAAAAACACATATCTTTATCCCCTGCAGATCTTTCAGTCTAGCAGATTCAGTTGCATAGTAACATTCCCTGGAACAGATTGCCCAGGGAGCTTGTGGCTGCTCCCTCCCTGGAGGGAGGTGTTCAAGGCCAAGTTGGATGAGGCCTTGAGTGACCTGTTCTAGTGGAAGGTGTCCCTGCCTATGGCACAGGGGGGTTGTAACTGGCTGAGCTTTGAGGTCGCTTCCAACCTAGACCATTCTATGATTGCCCTTCCTGACCTCCTTCTCTGAATTTCTGTTGTTATGGATGTATCAATGGTGTCTGATTTGGTTATTGTCTCAGAAGTGTAGCACATGGCATGAAGCCTTTTAGAAACATTTTAATTCTTCAAAGCGATTTGACGTTGATTGTATTTTTGTATTAAACAGATGTCCTAAAGAGGTTTATCCTCATGTGTCTACTATTATAAACATCTGTCTTAAATACCTTACCTATGATCCTAATTACAATTATGATGATGAAGATGAGGATGAAAATGCTATGGATGCTGATGGTGGTGATGATGATGATCAAGGTATTACTCTCTCTTCGGTCTGAGGGAGAAGAAACTTTTTTAAGTCTTCAGTCAACCTGAGAAAATTTATGGGGGTGGGATGGTACTGCTATCAAATACCAACATTTGAATGACTTATACTCTTCTGTATTCATTTTTGTACAGTTTCTAAACATACCTTATGAACTCACTTCTTGTAATGAAAGTGTAGAATGTTAATGTAGATAAATAATTGCAAGGGCAAACATAAAATTAAGAGAAATACTTTAAACTACTTAAGACATGGAAAAAGGCAGAAAAGCACATAGGATGATACAACTCAAATGAGAAGAACATCAGTTATTGAACTGAAAAAAATATATTCAACGTGGGAAAGGCTTCTCACTACTTTCCCAATATTAAATTGTTACCTAATGCATAAAAGCAGAATAGTTTGAAAATTGAAAAATATTCAGTAATTTTCTGCAGGATAAAAAATTGGTTTAGACTGAAATGCATAAAGGTATTTATTGTTAATATGGTGGCAATACCTTGCCATATATAAGCATTAGAAAACCTCATACATGCAAGTAAACTAAATCCAAATCATAGCATAGCACAGTGTTCTCATTACTATAAGGAGTGAGTCGCATAGTTAACTGCATTAGCACTAAAAAAGTCAGTTTGTGTTTCCTGTGTATATTTCTTGCTGTCATTTTTAGGGGCACAGTGTGGTTTGATGTACTGCTAGGAAAAAAACATACAGAATAATTTGATGAATCTTAATCGGCTAGTAATTGTAGAAGCATTGTCTCTAATGCTACTAATAAAAAGGAATGTGCATTAAATAAGCAGTCAAGCTGTAAATACGATGGGAAATACCTTGACCTGTATGCATTTTAAATTGTAAGATCCAGCATGAAAAAATGGGTAGAGAAAATAATTAGCTTGACAATTTAGGTAGTTTAGAATGCTTTTTATCTGTGTTTTTGGACATACTTCTGAATTTACTTCTTTGGTGTGCCTTATGCAGAAAAAAAAGCAAGTGTGTTAATTGTTTAAAACAAAACCTGATGCTTTGATTTGTCAAGACTTGAACATATAATTTGTTTTTTCCAAGGGAGTGATGATGAATATAGTGATGATGATGACATGAGCTGGAAAGTGAGGCGTGCAGCTGCTAAATGCCTTGATGCTGTGGTTAGCACACGACACGAAATGCTTCCAGAGTTCTACAAAACTGTGTCACCTGCTTTAATAGCCAGATTCAAAGAACGTGAAGAGAATGTGAAAGCAGATGTTTTCCATGCATATCTTTCTCTTTTAAAACAAACTCGACCTGTGCAAAGTTGGCTGTGTGATCCTGATGCAATGGAACAAGGAGAGACACCTTTGACAATGCTTCAGAGTCAGGTTATTTGTTAACGTTTTTGTTGTTTCTGTGTTGTCAGAACTGAAGTTCTGCCCTGTTCATGAGGATACTTCTTGAAATATGGGAAGGTCATGGAGCTGATGAAGCGGGTCCTGAGGAGGGCCATGAAAATGATGAGGGAGTTGGAGCACCTCTGCTGCAAAGCCAGTCTGAGGGAGCTGGGGGTGTTCTGCCTGGAAAAGAGGAGGCTCCAGAGAGACCTAATAGCAGCCTGCCAGTACCTGAAAGGGGCTACAAGAAGACTGCAGAGAAACTGTTTGCAAAGGCCTGCAGGGCCAGGACAAGGGCAATAGCTTCAAACTAGAGCAGAGCAGATGTAGATTGGATGGTAGGAGCAGGTTCTGCACCATGAAGGTACTGGAACAGGTTGCCCAGGGAGGTACTTGTGGCCCCCATCCCTGGAGATATTGAAGGTGAGGCTGGACAGGGCTGTGGGCACCCTGATCTAGTTGATGATGTCCCTGCTGACTGAAGAGGGGTTTGGACTAGATGAGCTTTGGAGGTCCCTTCCAACACAGACCATTCTATGATAAACATGCCATGTCATACTTTTCTTCCTACACATCTTAAAATTTATTCCTGTAGTATTAATACAGAGCAAGTCAGATAAATGGAGATAAGCTCTAATGATTGAGATAAAACTTGATTTGCTATAACGTATTTTATTTGCAGAATGAAAAGGATAGTGCTGAAAGTTTTCTAAGTAAATGATTTGGGTGACTTCTCAATGGTAACTCTACGCTTCCATGAATGCAAGTCTAGGTTTGCCTTCTTTCAACTCACCTTTTAAATTACTGTCTTTTTCGTTAGCAGTTCTTTTTGAGTTTTCATCTCCCAGTGTTTATGTAGCTTCTCTAGTCCCTTAGAAATCAGAGAGGTGGGACAGATCTTTCTTTATATCCACTCCATGATCAAAGATGAAAGAAATGTCAGCTATTGAATCAATTAACAGACGTGTGATGATTACTGTGTTCAGTTTGGGGCTCCCCATTTTAAGAGAGACAGGTATCTGCTGGAGAGAGTCCAACAAAGGCCTATGAGGATGATGAGGGGACTGGAACACTGGCTGATGAGGAGAGGCTGAGGGACCTAGGGCTGCTTAATCTGGAGAAGAGAAGGCTGAGAGGGGATCTAATAAATGTTTATAAATATCTGAGGGCTGAGGGTCAGGAGTGGGGGGACAGGCTCTGCTCACTTGCTCCCTGGGATAGGACAAGGAGCAATGGATATAAGATGCAGCACAGGATGTTCCGCCTCAACACAGGGAGGGATTTCTTTACTATAAAGGTGACAGAGCCCTGGCACAGGCTGCCCAGAGAGGTTGTGGAGTCTCCTTCTCTGGAGCCTTTCAAGGCCTGTCTGGATGTGTTCCTGTGTGACCTGAGCTAGATTGTCTGGTCCTGCTCTGGTAGGGGGGGTGGACTTGATAATCTCTTTGAGTCCCTTCCAGCCCCTGACATCCTGTGATCCTGTGATTGCAGGTGCCCAACATAGTGAAAGCCTTGCACAAACAGATGAAGGAGAAAAGTGTGAAGACTCGTCAGTGTTGCTTTAACATGCTGACCGAGCTGGTAAATGTATTACCTGGAGCCCTAACACAACACGTTCCTGTCCTTGTACCAGGTATAAAAAACATTATTCACTTCAAAGATTCAGTAGTAAATCAGATACAAAGTTTTGAGATCTTTAAATCTTGGCTGTACTATTTGCAAAAGCTTTGACATGTTGCTTCTATTTAAATAAGCTGGGAAAATAGTCAGCTAATGGATCCATATAAATAGTCAATTGTGGATCCATGTAAATATTTTAGTGATGGTTTTCAATTAATCTTGAAAATGAAGATCGACTCTGAGATACATTTTTTTTCTTTTCCTTGTATGTAAAAAAAAAAAAATTGATTCTTAATTGAAAGGTCAAACTGCCTTATTTCTTATTTCAACAGAAAAATTATGAATATTTTTATATCTTTATATATGGATATTTATATGTATTTATGAATATATATTTTGCTTCTTATTTGAAAAGTCAAACTGTCTTATTTCTCAACAGAGCAAAACATGAGTATTTTAGAAAACATGTTAAAAATATAATATATATGTGGATATTTTTATATATTTATGAATATATATTAATATGGGATCTAAAATGTTGAATTTTGAAACAAGGACTTGTTTGGCAATGTTAAAAGGTTCAGAATCTCTTTGTAATTAAGAAAATACATCACAAATGATCAAGTGGTGCATGTCCTTTCTGCAGTGGTTGCTTGAAAATTAGTTGATTGATTGAATAAAATGGTGCAGAGCGGCTTGGAAGCATTCAGGAAAGACTGGAGCAGGAAGACATAAATTCAGTATAGCTGCCTCCTTTCTGGAATTTTGAAGTGTTGTAACAGAATATAAATATCTAACCTAAAAATACATTGTTCTTGTCCCTTCCAGGAATAATTTTTTCACTGAATGACAAATCGAGTTCTTCTAATCTGAAGATAGATGCTTTGTCTTGTTTGTATGTGATCCTCTGCAATCATTCTCCCCAAGTCTTTCATCCTCATGTGCAAGCATTGGTACCTCCAGTTGTAGCTTGTGTCGGAGACCCCTTCTACAAGATTACATCAGAGGCACTTTTGGTTACCCAACAGCTTGTGAAGGTCATTCGCCCTCTAGACCAGCCCTCGTCCTTTGATGCTACACCTTACATCAAAGATTTGTTTACTTGCACGATCAAGAGATTAAAGGCTGCTGACATTGATCAGGAGGTGAAAGAAAGGGCAATATCTTGCATGGGTCAGATAATTTGTAGCCTTGGTGACAGCCTAGGCACAGACCTGCCTAGTACTCTTCAGATCTTCTTAGAGAGACTGAAGAATGAGATCACTCGGTTAACTACCGTGAAGGCCATGACGCTGATTGCTGGCTCTCCTTTGAAGATAGATTTGAGGCCAATCCTTGGGGAAGGAGTTCCTATTCTCGCTTCTTTTTTGAGGAAGAACCAGCGAGCTTTGAAACTGGGCACTCTTTCTGCTCTAGATATTTTAATTAAAAATTACAGTGACAGCTTGACAGCTGCCATGATCGATGCTGTCCTGGATGAGCTTCCACCTCTGATTAGTGAAAGTGATATGCACGTGTCACAAATGGCCATCAGTTTTCTGACAACTCTGGCTAAAGTATATCCTTCCTCCCTGTCAAAGATTAGTGGGTCCATTCTCAATGAACTTATTGGGTTGGTGAGATCACCTCTGCTTCAGGGTGGAGCGCTTAGTGCCATGCTAGAATTTTTCCAAGCTTTGGTTGTGACTGGTACAAATAATTTAGGCTACATGGATTTGCTGCGCATGTTAACGGGCCCGGTGTACTCGCAGAGCACAGCACTTACTCACAAGCAGTCTTACTATTCCATTGCCAAATGTGTTGCTGCCCTTACTCGAGCCTGCCCCAAGGAAGGACCGGCTGTTGTAGGCCAGTTCATTCAGGATGTCAAGAACTCAAGGTCCACAGATTCCATCCGGCTTTTGGCTTTGCTTTCTCTGGGGGAAGTTGGACATCACATTGACTTGAGTGGGCAGCTTGAGCTGAAGTCTGTGATATTAGAAGCGTTCTCGTCTCCTAGTGAAGAAGTCAAATCAGCAGCATCTTATGCATTAGGCAGTATTAGTGTTGGCAATCTTCCTGAGTATCTGCCATTTGTCTTGCAAGAAATAACGAGTCAGCCTAAGAGGCAATACCTCCTTCTTCATTCCTTGAAAGAAATAATTAGCTCTGCATCGGTGATTGGTCTCAAACCATATGTTGAGAACATCTGGGCCTTGCTCCTGAAACACTGCGAATGTGCAGAAGAGGGCACAAGGAATGTTGTTGCTGAGTGCTTGGGCAAGCTTACGTTAATAGACCCAGAGACTCTGCTTCCACGACTAAAGGGGTACTTGGCATCAGGTGAGTAGCTCATGTACATATTGTAGCAAAGAGCCATATGTTGCCCGTTCATTAACCGACTGAGTTTTTAAAAATGTTGCAAGTTTGAAGCTCTTGAAGCTCCCCTCAGCTTCCCAACATTGTGAAGTTTTTAGTGGTTCTGTTTTTACTGGAAGTTGTTAGTCACACATAATATGAATGACTTTTATATTCTGCTATCAGACTGATATTTCCATTAATGATGTTGTGTTTAATGAAGAGCTTAAAGGAGAGGAGCACAGGCAACAAATGGACAAATTACAGAGTCACAGAATGTTAGGGGTTGGAAAGCACCTCCAAAGGTCATCCACTCCGAGCCCCCTGCCAGAGCAGGAGCACCTAGAGCAGGTCACAGAGGAATCCATCCAGGCAGCTCTGAGATATCTCCAGAGAGGGAGACTCCACAACCCCCCTGGGCAGCCTGTGCCAGGATTCTGTCACCAGAACAGGGAAAACATTTTCCTCATGTTTCCATGGATCTTCCTATGCCTCAACTCCCACCCATTGCCCCTTGGCCTGGCACTGGACATCACCCAGCAGAGCATGGCTCCATTCTCCTGGCACTTGACTTTACGCCTTTATAACCATTCCTGAGGTCTACCCTCAGGCTCCTTCTCTCCAAGCATCACAGCCCCAGCTCCCTCAGGCTCTTCTCCTAAGGAAGAGGTTCCACTTCCTTCAGCATTTTTATAGCTCTGCATTGGACTCCTTCAATCAGTTCCCTGAGGTCCTTCTTGAAGTAAGGGGCCAGAACTGGACACAGTATTCCAGATGTGGCCTCAGCAGGACAGAGTAGAGGGGCAGGAGAACCTCTCGACCTACTAACCACAGCCCTTCTAATCCACCCCACAATGGCACTGGCCTTCATGGCCACCAGAGCACATTACTGGCTCATGGTCCTCCTTCTGTCCACTAGGATTTCCAGGTCCTTTTGCCCTTCAGTGCTCTCCAGCAGTTCAGTCCCCACCTATCTTGATCCATGGGGTTTTTTTTTCCTAGGTGCAAGACTCTACACCTGCCCTTGTTGAGTTTCATTCAATTCCTCTCTGCCTAACCCTCCAGCCTAAGTCTCTCTGAATGGCAACACAACCCTCCTGTTTGTCAGCCACTCCACCCAGTTTTGTGTTGTCAGCAAAATTCCTTTCAGTGCTCTCTGTTGCAAACTAATTGCAACATGTTGAACTTCTGGTGTGAATGACAGTATTTATAATTTCAGATAAGAATTCTGGATTTTTTTTATGGATTAGGAAGGATCATCATGCATAGTTTTTTAATCAATTTCATATCGGGAGCTGCGTTCATAAATTTTCTTCTTATGCCTCTGTTTTAAAGAGGAAAGCTATGTGTAAACCTGTGGGTGATCATTAAAAATAATTAAGCATTTTACTTACATTTTGTGTTTAGCAGAAAGGGACTTGGGGGTTCTAATCAACAAGCAGTTGAATATGAGCCAGCAATGTGCCAGGGTGGCCAAGAAAGCCAGCGGCATCCTGGAATGCAATCAGAAATGCTGTGTCCAGCAGAGATAAGGAGGTGATTGTCCCCTCGAACTTGGCTTTGGTGAGGCCATACCTTGAGTACTGTATTCAGTTTTGGACACCTCATTACAAGAGAGCTGTGGAGGTGCTGGAGCCAGTGCAGAGGAGGGCAACAAAGCTGGGGAAGGGCCTGGAGAATAAATCTGATGAGTGACTGAAGGAGCTGGGCATGGTTAGTGTGAAACAGAGGAGGCTGAGGGCAGACCTCATGGCTGTCTGCAGCTATCTGAAAGGAGGTTGTGGAGAGGTTGGTGCTGGTCTCTTCTCACTGGTAAATAGTGATAGAACAAGAGGGAATGGCCTCAAGCTGCCACTGTGTAGTTGTAGACTGGACAGTAGGAAAAAAATTTTCCTGTCGAGTGGTCAGGCATTGGAATGAGCTGCCCAGGGAGGTGGTGGAGTCAACAGTTTTGGATGTGTTTCAAGGTAGTTTGTCTGTGGTGCTTGAGGATATGGTTTAGGGTGCACCTTGTAGAGCAGGGATAATGGTTGGTCTTGGTGCTCCTGAGGGGCTTTTCTGACTGGAACCTTTCTGTGACTCTGTAGCACATGACATGAAATCCTTATTACAAATATTAGGCTATCTTTTCCCATGCTCCACAGATTTACTTCAGTTGTATATTGCATTGTTAGTAATAAGTAACATTTCTTGTTTAGTGTCCTTAAGTCTGTTAGATGTTTAGAAAGATTGATTCTGTAGAACCAAATGCTCAGATGCTCAGTCGAACTCTTTCTGTGTTACATATTCACAATTCTGCTTCACATTAGGGTCCTCATATGCTCGAAGTTCTGTGGTTACTGCTGTTAAGTTCACTATTTCTGATCATCCACAACCCATAGACCCGCTGCTGAAGAACTGCATAGGTAAGTTCGTTGCTTTTACTTTTTTCAGGCAATAGAATTGCATTCAAAAGTTGTTGTGTTTTCGGGAGGAAGAGTTTTGTGCCTATAGGGTTTAGCTGCTAGTGATAATTGTTGAAACAGTTATAAAATATTCCCATAATAGCCAGTTAATTTTATTAATCCTAGTTCATTTCAACTTGGACCTGTAAAAGTGTGTGATTAAAAATTAGATCTTGAAGCTGGGAAGGGAAGAAGAAGCGAGGGCTTTTAGGAAATCAGGGTGCAAAAGCTGATTGCCTTTCCCATGCTTTTGCCAAACGTGATCAGTTTGATGGAGTAAGTCTTTACCTAGAAAGATGGTCTTGGAAATATTTCACTTTCAACCACTTAAAATATATTTGCACATGGGAATGCCGAATCTTACCATCTGAAGAATTATAAATATGGGTCCTTGTTATTCTATACTGTTCATGGTCTTGAAACCATTTGGTAGTGTATATATTTTTGCAGGGATAGGGCAGTCAGAGCTTTCAATGTTAACATGTGTGTGATTTATCTTGAGAGCTCTTTAGAGCTTTGCAATGCTGTGGCTTTTTGATCTTTTCTCATTTATATGACAGAGTGTGATAAATATATTTAATGTGCTATGGCAGAATATTTTATGATGGATTAATTGCAGGTTTAAAGACCTGTTAAAAAAATATGTATATTGCTGAACCTAAAAGAGAAGAAAAAGGTAATCGTAGAATCATAGAATGGTTTAGGTGGGAAGGGACCTCAAAGATCTTTGAAAACATAACAGCTTTGTGGAAAGCAAAGTTTTTATTTACAGGGAAGTAAATGTATTACTGCAGGAATTTATTTTTAACAAGGATATGTTATAGAACTATAGGACTTCTAACTTGAAAATGCCTGAGGATGAGGTGACATGAGAGCAGCTGAGCAGGCTTCTTTTATCATAATTTAGGAATTCTCAATATATGGAAATCGAGGGCTTAAAACTGTGTTCATAGTTTCTTTAAGAGGTGTTTTTCTAGTTCTTCAACTGCAGAATTGGGTTTTGAATGCATATGACCTTTTGGTACCTGAAAGGCCACAGGAAAGCTGAGGAGGGACTTTCTAGGATGTCAGGTAGTGATGTCAGGATAGTGAATGGAACAAAGCTAGAAAAGGGTAGATTGAGACTGGATGTTAGGAAGAAGTTCTTCACCATGAGGGTGGTGAGACCCTGGAACAGGTTGCCCAGGGAGGTGGTGGAAGCCCCATCCCTGGATGATTTTAAGACTAGGCTGGATGTGGCTCTGGGCAATCTGATGTAGTGTGAGGTGTCCCTGCTCATGTCAGGGGGATTGGAGCTAGGTGGTCCTTGTGGTCCCTTTCACCCCTGACTGATTTTATGATTCTATCCTGAGACTTCTAATTGAGAAAGGAAAAGGTTACATGCAATTGTAATTAATTTGCTTGTTATCTTTAGAAAAAATGATGACCTTTTATTTATGGTATTTTTACTTTTCTGCTTCATTAAATCAAATACTATATATCAATTGTGTGAATGCTTTAAATATCATTATAATTAATAGATTTGTTTGTATAGTCATGCTATAAAATAGCAGGTATAGATCAGTCTGTGTTCTATGAAAATTACTCCTGTGCTAAATATGTCCTTTGGAAAGGATAAAACTAAAGAAAGTTTTTTTTTTTTTTTTTTTTTTTTTTTAAGTAGCAAGTGAGAAAGACCCTGACAGACTGATTTATTTCTGTACATGATTGCAGGTGATTTTCTGAAAACTTTGGAAGACCCAGATCTCAATGTCAGGAGAGTAGCCCTAGTGACGTTTAACTCAGCAGCACACAATAAACCATCGTTGATAAGGGACCTCTTAGATACTGTGCTTCCTCACCTTTACAATGAAACAAAAGTCAGAAAGGAGTTAATCAGAGAGGTATGTTGACTAAGAAAAACAGTACTAAATGGATGGAAGTAGATTCTTTTGTTTTTCTAAATGTATTCACTCTTAACTTTGTTTTTTATTCACTGACAGGTGGAGATGGGACCATTTAAACATACAGTTGATGATGGGCTGGACATAAGGAAAGCAGCTTTTGAGTGCATGTATACTCTTTTGGATAGCTGTTTGGATAGACTAGATATATTTGAATTCTTAAACCATGTTGAAGATGGCCTGAAGGATCACTATGATATTAAGGTTAGCTGTTACTTTTCTCTGTGTAAGGCATGACTTAGTGAAAACAAATAAATAGTGAATATGAGAGGTTCTCCTCTGCTTCTACTCCACCCTAGTGAGGCAATGTATGGAATATTGTGTCCACCTCAGTTCAAGAGGGGCAGGGTACTGCTTGAAAGAGTCCAACACAGAGCCTCAAAGATAGTTGAGGGAGTGGAACATATCTCTTATGAGACAAAGCTGAGTAAGCTGGGGCTTTCTAGATTGGAGAAGAGGAGACTGATAGGTGACCTCATCAATGTTGATGATCAGAGGGCTGGAGCACCTCTCCTACAGGGACATGCTACAAGAGTTGGGGCTCTTCATTCTGGAGAAGAGAAGACTTTGAGGAGACCTTGGAGTGGCCTTGCAGTACCTGAAGGGGGCCGGCAGGAAGGCTGGAGAGGAGGGACTATTGACAAGGTCTTGTAATGACAGGATGAGGAGGAATGGGTTTAAAGTGTCAGAGGGGAGATTTAAACTAGCTGTTAGGAAGAAGCTCTTTCCAGTGAGGGTGGTGAAACACTGGCACAGGTTGCCCAGGGAGGATGTGGCTGCTCCGTCCCTGGAGATGTTCAAGACCAGGTTGGATGAGGCCTTGAGCGACCTGTTCTAGTGGGAGGTGTCCCTGCCTATGGCAGGGGGTTGGAACTTGGATGATCTTTGAGGTCCCTTCCAACCTAAACCATTCTATGTTTATAAAGATGTGAAGGGCAAGTGTCAGGAAGATGGAACCAGGCTCTTATCAGACATGTCCAGTGATAGGGCAAGGGGCAGTGGGTGTGAGCTGGAGCATAGAAGGTTCCATGTGAACATAAGGAAAAACATTTTCCCTGTGAGGGTGGTGAAACACTGGAACAGGCTGCCCAGGAGGGTTGTAGAGTCTCCTTCTCTGAAGACATTCAGAACCTGACTGGACATGTTCCTGTGTGATCTGCTCTAGGTGATGGTGCCCTGATGGGGTGCGGGTTGGACTTAAATGAACTTTAAAAGTCTCTTCCAACCTCTGATGTTCTGTGATTCTGTAATAGACTGAAATGGTAAAAATACTACTTCATATGCTTAAGTACTTCACAGTATTTGCCCTTTCATTAAAGTGTTGCTGTTAAAAAGGCTACAGAGCATTGTAGGAAATATATCTCAATATATGTGCTGAGCAAAACTAACTGTTGAACTTTCTTCTTCTCAACCTAGATGTTAACCTTTTTAATGTTGGTAAGACTGTCTACCCTTTGTCCAAGCGCAGTGCTGCAGAGGTTGGATAGGCTTGTGGAACCTCTGCGTGCTACATGTACAACTAAGGTATCTAGATTTCAACTTAATTATTTTGTGTTGTCTTAGAGAAATAGAAATGAAATTATGTGAAGAGCTGTAGTTGATAAGCTGCAGTAGGCAAAATAATACAAATATGTGGGCTTTTTACATGTGTTAAATGTCTTCAAATTACAAATGGAGAGGTTGACTTGTTAGCGTCTTTTAAAATTTTTCAGGAACAAAAGAAATGGCAGCAAAGAAAAGGAGGGTTTTTATCTGCCACTTGGGCAACTTGTAACTCTCACTTCATTATAAATACTGAAATTTGAATAGCGAGAGTTTTTCTGACTTCTAATGATAAAGTTGTTCCAAAGAGGCATTTGGGTGATGAAAGATAGAAGCAGCTTAAAGTAGTCCTGTTCTATAGTGGTGGTGGTTGGGTTTTATTCTCCGTTCCTTATTTATATGACGAGATTCTCAGGTCTTGACACATTTAATTTCCATCAGTTCCTGCTCTTGTCTTGATCCACCTGCATGTTCTGAACAGTAATGGAATGCCTGATTTACCTTACTTTGCCATTACTGTAGTGTGTTACATTTCACAAAGAAATCTGCTCTTAATGATAATTTATGTTTGTATCCTTGAAACATCGTCAAGAATTTTAACAGAAGGCTAAGTAATTATTCTAATGACTGCCAGCTTCTTAAAGTTATGTTATCTGGAAGATGGAATTACCCTGATAACATCAGTTTAATGTTGTTTACTGACCTTACTACCTAGAGGTTTGCAGCTTTAATTGTTTTGACTTAGTAATTGACTTGATAGCTTACACCCCCTTTTTTTTTTTTTTGCTTACCTTGCACTATTCAACTTTCAGTCCATTTGTAAATTGCTGGTAAAAAAGTCTAAAAGAGTAGATGTGGATTTTCTTATTAGTTGGGGTTTTTGTTTGTTTGGGGATTTTTGGTTGTGGGGTTTTTTTGTTTATTAGTTTTTCGCTTGATTGTCTTTTTGTTTTAAGAGCTTAGGCTATTTTGAAAGCCCTGCAAAGCGAACTTACAGAAGGAAATAGGTCTTTGTAAGATACTATTTTTTTTTTTAAGGTGTTTGTTAGAGGTTTAAGCAAAAGGTTCCAACATCTTTTAATTTCTTTCTCTAGGTAAAGGCCAACTCAGTGAAACAGGAGTTTGAAAAGCAAGATGAACTGAAACGATCTGCTATGAGGGCAGTAGCAGCGCTTTTAACCATTCCAGAAGCGGAGAAGAGTCCATTAATGAGTGAATTTCAATCACAGATAAGCTCTAACCCTGAGCTGGCAGCCATCTTTGAAAGTATCCAAAAAGATTCATCATCCACTAACTTAGAATCAATGGACACTAGTTAGATGTATGTCCAAAATGGGGACCATGATGTTGAACCATATGATGCACTGAATTGACAGGTTAGGAGTAAGGAACAGGAAAAAAAAAAAGTATCTAATCTCCACATTGTTCCACTTTATTTAACTTGATGGAGACAGTTGGCTTTCCCCATTGTTGCTTTTCTAGCATTTATTCCAGAAATGTATTTCCATAATCCAGAATTTGTTAACCACTCTTTTGTTTTAGTGGATTTGGCCACACTTGGGAATTAAAAAATTGTATGGAAATAGCTTCCAACATCCATTTTGCCCTGTAATGTTTAGGATTAAAATGCTGAAATTTTGTGACCACAACTATTATTTTTTTTTTGTTCCTTTTATTCTCTCTTTCTACTTGTAAACAAAAAAAAAAAAAGGGGGGGGGGGGGGGGGGGAGTAGGAATCAATTGTCCAGCTGCACCATGTTTTTGTATGACTTTTTTGTTTGTTTGTTTGTTTGAGCTTCATAAATTTGGTTTGGCCGGCAGATTAATTCTGTGTAAGATCTATTATATTAGAGGGGTTTGGGGTACAGTTCAAAAAAAAAAAAAAAAGAAAAAAAAAGGGGGGGGCAAAACAGACATAAATGTCATTTCTAAGGGTGTGGGGGATTTGAAAACAGATATCCCTGTTGTGCACACTAATTTTGCATGAGCAAGTTTACAAAATATATATTGTCTGTAAAACAGCATGTGCAGTTTATTCGTAATACAAGTCAACATTTGAAGTCCTGCTGTAGCAGTGCAGTTTTCAGGTATTTGGACATACAGACTGTACAGAGGAAGGGACAAATGAAGGTTGGTTGTGTCTTAACCTGGCTTCTTAAATGCCAGGAGTATGAGCCTACAGATGTTCTGACAGTAAATACGGCAGTCCTGCAGTTTTCATGTTTCTTTGTTCCCCAAAGCTGGATCTCGTGAAATTGAGGTGGAACGAACCAAAAGATGGAAGCAAAATAGGATGAGATGAAGGTAAATTGAGCAGAGAAGGTGCTCAGTCCCTCCTGAACTTGGGATTCAACTTTGCTTTTGTTAGGGAATTATGAAAGGAAGTTTTTCTTCAGTTGCTTTTACCTCCTATTCTTCATCCAACAGCTTTTGTTAAGGCGCTAATATATATGGTATTACCTAGACAAGTACTGCCAGACCTTCATTCCATGGTAGGGAATGGTTGTAAGACTGATAGAAAGCAACCAGATAGAAGAAAAAAAATTCTGTGAATATGCTGAGGTAATCTATAAGTGGACCAGAAGGAGCTGACAGTCCCACATTGAACTGGATTTGGGAATTGAATAGCAAAAAACGGGGAACCACTGCCTGAAATTGAGACTTGTCCTTACTTGGTTAATGCAATTGCTTAGTTCAGTTTTTTTAATGTCAGATCTGAATTTGATTTTTCTCTACATAACTGAGATGATTTTTTTTTGTTTGTTTTTTTGTTTCTGTTTTTAGTCTGACACTTTGTAACCTCATCACGTGGATATGTGGCATAAACTTCTACATGACTAAACAGGCATAGATTTTTGTGACCCCAGGACCAGTTTTCTTGTGAGGATAAAGGGTAAATTCTTCACCTTACATGCCTGCAGTTTAGGAAGAGCAGGGGAGATCCTGGTGCATTTTTCTTTTAATAAAAGGATCTGAACAAAGAAATCTCCAGCCTCGTTCAGTAGTAACAGTTTTAGTGCTGTAGAAGTTTTTTGGAATTGTAGCTTTCTCTGTCTCCAAGGTCTTCATACTAATGTAACAGTTGTCTTCTAGAAGTAGAAATAAAGGAGAATAAACGTACCAACGTATCTAAATGTCATGACAAAGGCTGGGATGACTCTAGAGAGAAACCAAGTGGTAGAAAAAAAGCACTGTGAATTAGGTGCATTTTTACCTCGCTGCATAAGGCATCTACTGCAATGACAGCAATATATAGGCTTCCTAATTAAGAATTTGTTAATTAGTTGTCAAATTAATCTTAGATCTTTTTGTGTTAATTTTCAGAGAACCATTAAAATGTTTTATAGCCCTCAAGTGGAGTGTGAGAATGGTCTGGTAAACATGAAGTGTGAGGCTGAAATGTGTAAATGGAGCAGGTGACAATAAGTAAACAGAATGCTTGAGGCTGAGAGATTTGTGTCTGTTCCTGGCCAACCATAATGCCTCAGGTGGGGAATGCAAATGATCTCTTTGCTTTACAGTGCATTTTAGTAGAGCCAGCATAAGGACAGAAGAGAAGGTTGTTGAGCTATGTTACATAGTGAATGGTCCTTGCAAGAGAGTAATTTTGATGAGGGTCATGAGGATAATCAGAGGCTGGAGCTCCTCTCCTATGAGGACAGGATGAGAGAGTTGGGGTTGTTCAATCTGGAGAAGAGAAGGCTCCAAGGAGACCTTATTGTGGCTTTCCAGTATCTGAAGGGACCTTCAAGAAAGCTATGGGGTGGGCGACTTTTAGGGTGTCAGGTAGTGATAGGACTGTGGGAAATGGATCCAAGCTAGAGAAGAGGAGATTTAGATTAGACGTTAGGAAGAAGTTCTTCAGCATGAGGGTGGTGAGAGACTGCAACAGGTTGCCCAGGGAGCTGGTAGAAGCCTCATCCCTGAAGGTCTTTAAGGCCGGGTTGGATGTGGTTCTGGGCAAGATGATCCAGTGGAAAGTGTACCTGCCTATGTCAGGAGAGTTGGAATAGCTGATCCTTGAGGTCCCTTCCAACCCTGACAATTCTTTGATTCTGTGACTGGCCACTGATGAAGCAGGTGAGGACAGAAGAGCTAAGTCTTCCCTGTAAATTACAGGCATTCTATGAGTGTGGCTCTCCAAGAGGCAGGCAGTTGGTTATTTCATTGACACAGGAAGGACAGACTCATAAAGGCTGTAACTGCACTACAATTACTGGAATAATTTCGAAGTTTTATAAAACCTAACCAGGTTAGGTATTCACATTCCACTGACCTTCATGAGATTGCTTGACTGAAAGGTGATGTTTTTTTTCTTTCTGTTAATACGGTTGTTTGGGTTTTTTTCTCTGTTTTCCCCACTGTATATCAAACTGTGTGGGTAAATCTGGTGTGTTTACCCTTTTAGTGCCATTAGATTCATGTAATTCTGTTAAGGATGATGTTAGGAATACCTGTAGCTTTTCTTTAAATGCTAAGTATTTGGAACTAAGCTAGAGGAGGGGACCAAGCTAGAGGGTAGATTCAGATTGGATCTTAGGAAGAAGTTCTTCAGCACAAGGGTGGTGAGACCCTGGAACAGGTTGCCCAGGGAGGTGGTGGAAACCTCATCTCTGGATGTTTTTAAGACCAGACTGGATGTGGCTCTGTGCAACCTGCTCTAGTAAGAGGTGTCCCTGCCCATGTCATTTGGTTTGGAGTTAGATGATCCTTGAGGTCCCTTCCAACCCTGACAATTCTCTGAAATTAAAATAGAAAATTACTAAAACAGCCAGAATTATGAAAGGCTGCTCTTAAGAGTTGTTTTTTTTAATGATTAAAACTCATGGATTTTCATCATTTTGCACACAGTCAGTTGAGACCAATCAATAATCCCGCATATAATAGAGAAACAGTTGCCCAGTCCTCACATGGTAGATTCTTGCTTCTATGTATTTTTGTATCCCAAAGTACTTGATGCTTTGAATTTTTTTTTTAATTTTTTTTTTTCCATGAAAAAAAAATATCTTACCAGAGGTACCTTAAGAACTCTGCACTTCAATCATGTAAACTTACTGTTTTTTAATCTAGCTAGCCTTCAGAATGTCATAGCTACAATAGCAGTTGGCAAAATAAAAAGAGCTGAACTACTTCCAGATTGTATTTGTATGAGTTGAACCAAGCAGTACAGGTAAGCAGCATTGCCCCTCTCAAATGAAGGATTATTTTAGCATTTGATCAACTCAAATTAGAAATAAGAATTTAAGGTCAGTTTCTGCTAATGTATCTGACTTAACAGATAAACTCACCAGTGATGCTAGTTCACGTTCACCCAGCTCTGCTGGACTGGTTAGTAGTGTCAACTCTGTCCAGAGAAGGGCACCAATACTGGTGAGGGGGCTAGAGCACAG
>WBNM01010098.1:72500-118815 GCA_013399055.1 Ramphastos sulfuratus | reverse complement strand
AGCCTTAAACCAGCACAACACTGTAGTGCTCAGTAGATTGGGCACCTAACAAGAAGTCAGATTTTGTTTATGGGCCTTGTTCTCTGGCTTGCTACGTGTGATTAGATTAAATTACTTCATCTATCTGGGTTTGTTCATACTATCTAATCTAAAAAATATTGAGTTACCATTAAGGTGAGGTATGTAACACATTTAGTTCAGAGCCTTTTTCCTATAAAAAAGGAGGCAGTGCTTCTAAAGGTTGGCTGATACCATCTCAGAAGACCCTGGCCTTTGATTTCTCCTTTTATTCTCTCCTGTTTGGCTATTGTGTTTTTAACCTTTCTATAGCCAGATAGGTCTTGTACGTTTTTACAATGTAGTGGACTGGATCTTTACTACAGCATCCAGATAGTATTAAAAACTAATAGTTAAGTGTTGGGCTTAATTGCCTTTGTAGAACTATATTGTGAAGCCAACAAACGTTTGTTTCTGTCAGTGCAACCCAGTATTCTGGCTAGATCCCCTGTTCAGAGAGTGTTACAGCTATATTTTTCTGCCTTGTAAATACACTGTCAGTGTAGGATAATTGTTTCAGGTAGTGCTGAAAATGTTGGGTTTGAGGTTTTTATTTCTATAGAGATCTGCTCCATTAAGTTAAAAAAACCAACCAAACAACAAAACACAACACACAAAAAAACCCAAACAAACCCCCTCAAACCAACCAACCAAAATGAAAACCAGACAAACACACAAAAATAAACCCAACCAACAAAACAAAAAAAGTGGCAAAAAAGTTCCCTCACCATTCTGGGTTAACAGTACAATGCATGTTGTTAAAAAGTGCTACTTCTAAACAAGTATTCTTCAGTTCAAAGTCTGAGCTTCTTTTTGTCTGCTCAGGCACAATTGCTGAAAGAAAAGATAACTCAGAAAATCTTTGTTTGTTTTAAATCATCATAGCCTGCTGAGGGCCTGCTTCCCAGCTGCCAGTAGTCACTAGCCATTACCATTTTTTTTGGACATTGTTGTGTTCCAGGCCCTTTCTCTGCAAAAGCTCACTCTCAAACAATGCAGAGGTCACAGTTGTGATAAGCCTCATTCTACTCGCTGTCCCTGAACATGATAAAGAGATTACTACAGTATAAAACATAGCTGATTTTACTACCACAATAGTACAGTTTCTTAAATAACTTCTCTGGGTCATTAACTTCACATAATTAGCTTTAGCAAGACAGAAGTAGCAGGACTGAAAAAGTTCTGCTTTTACCTGCAGTGTTTTACTTGGTCTGTTGAAGTAAAATATTAAATGATTGATGAGCACTGTGTGCTTTTGTGTTTAATAGAAGCAGCAGTGCCACTTTGGAATATAATAGCTGAATAAATGTGTAACTTTTCTTGAAGGGCTTCTTTAGAGAGTTCTTTTTTTAGCCTGTTTGTTATTTATATGACAGTCTTTTCTTGGATTAAAAAAAAACAAAAAGCTTTTTACTTTCAATTTGAGGAGTGTTAGTGAATAAAATGGAAGGTGATTAATTTTCAGCATTAGTGATATTGGAGATACTACTTCAGTGAGATTATCTTTCAAATATCTGGATGAATGGCACCTATAATTTCAAATTACTGCATTATTAGCAAGGTATGCTGCCACTGTACCTTTAGAGCATGATATTGAGTATTTTATTTGTTTCTGCCTGAATGTTACTTTTTAGGTTGGACAGAACAGCTGCCAGACACTCCAGTCGAGGACTCTACCCCAGCTTCTGAAAGTACTGAGAAAATTAAAAAGCGTTACAGAAAAAAGAAAAACAAACTTGAAGAAACCTTTCCTGCCTACTTGCAGGTAAAGCTGATGTCAGCTTCTTGTGTAAATCCATTTAAAAGCCTGATCTTTATGTGCGTTGATTAGTAGCAAACCATCACTGTTCCTTTTCTCAATTTATCATTTTAATGAAATAGGTTTTCTGTAAAGAATGCTCATCAGTTCGTGCTGTGTGTTAGGTATATTATACACAGCTGTATATTATCTTACACCTCCATTTCTCTGGTTATATTTCTTGATATATGGATCTCTGCTTGTTCATAGAGAGGAGGCAGCAGGGAAAGGAAGCCTTTCTTTTCGCTCTGAACTGACACATGATATTTTCAGCATTCAGCTCCGTCTGAGCCTGATCATGCCATTTTCTTAAGATACTGATTTTTCATTCCAGAAGGTGATAGAACCTGGTTGGATAGGGAAAACTTGTTTTTCTACAGTTTTGGGGGTTGATATCCCTACCACAACAATCTCTGCTATTTCTGCCCCACCAATTCTGTGGTGTCTGTAGCAGGTAAGAGGTTAGCAGTCATGGATAATAACCAGGATATTAATGGTGATCAAGCAACTTGCCTACCATCAGCCAGCATAAAAACTGACTGGTTTATCTGAATCATTTTGTCATCTTTGCAGGAAGCTTTCTTTGGGAAAGACCTACTAGATACCAGTAGACAAACCAAGATGAGCCTAGATAATTTACCTGAAGAGTCACTTCCACTCTCATGTAAAACAAACCTGACCACCAATTTCCTGGATCCTTCATCTGACCCCCTTCTTAGCTCAACCTCCACTCCAGCTCAGGCAAAACTGGGACCTCAAGGTATGCAAAGCTAAAGTTAGTGGTAATTCAGTAGTTCGAATTTGTTGTTGTAGCTGGAACTTTTCCACTCTCTTTTGCAGTTTCCTTGCAGTTTTTATCTGATGTGTTTTTCAACATTCATGTCTGTCCTTGTGAAGTTATGTTGGTAATCAGTGATACTCAGCTCAAGGGCTCCAGCTGTTTCAGAAAGAGCAGTGGATGACACAATTGGCACTTAATGCAAATGCACCATGTCTATAAAATCCATGAAAATTAATTCTGTGTAAGAATGAACATAGAGATCCATTACAGAAGGCAACAGAAATACTCTATTAAAAGATATAGTCTAGTGAATATTAGTTGGGTGACTATCATCCAGCTTGTATTTTCTTTAGTGTTTTAGATTATTTTAAGTTGCCAGTATCCTTGGAATTTTTGATTCACCATGACCTTTCTAAACATGAATGCCCTTTCCAGGTACAGTTTGTAGCCTGTAGGCAATCTTTTGCTTTTTCTTTTGCAATTGAAAAACCTTACTGAAGTTACTGCTGAGAGTTTTGTAAATAGCTAAAGGATTGTAAAGTGCTGCTGAAAGGGCAGCTTCACACAAAGAAGCAATTGAAAGCTAAAACCTTTCTGTCCCCTCCAAATTATTTTTTTTGCTCTGTTTTGTAGTATGTGCTGTTAGCTGGAGGTGTCTTACCATTCTGTTGGGATTTTTAAACTATTACTTTTTTTTTTTTTGTATATTAGTTTATTTATGGTTAGTGTTTCAACTCCTCCTCATTACTTTTCCATCTAAAAATGTTTACAATCTCCCCTGTCCAGAAAGTCATTCGAAGAAAGGTCACTTCTTTGTGACTGTTACTCAGTGAAATCTGCCGAATAAAACGCAAAAGGCTACATTATAATTAATCATTGTTTGTTACACAGTTGAAATTATGAGTAATAGAGAATGCAAAGATTAATTCCCTCTGAAGGGAAAACCACTGCACCTGGAGTGTTTCGATTGGTTCCAACACTACAAGAAGATATACTCACTTAGACACTTTTTCACCTCAGCATTCTTTCGAGGCCAGAGAAACAGAGGATATGGAAGTCTTTGCTGGCCTATCCGAATGCAAGATTCCAGTCACTAATGCTCAAGTATTGTGGTAGTATGATGTCTTAAAAATTTATGAACTTGGTGTGATGGTTTGGGAGTTACCCGCCCCCCACACTTTGTAAAATGACCCAGACTAGAACTCAGCCAGCTGGAAGTTAAGGACTGAAGTTCTATTTACAGCTTAGCACAATATACAAGCAGATACATACACTATATACAAAAATATTTACAGAAATATACAAGTTAAAGGTAATACAGAAACACAACACCCCTCCCAGAAATCAGAGACCTCAGGAGGGGCTCCCAATCACCCTTCCACCTTCTCCCCACCCCTATGCCTTACCCCAAGATTTGCCTTACGCGCAAGGTGAGTTTTGATGATTGGCCATGGGGGGTTAGAAGAAAAGTGGTTAGTGAGATTATTCATCAGAGAGGAGAAAAAACCAGAAGCTGCTAGACCGAGACGCTGTGCCCGAGAGACACTGACTTATCTATGTTTTGAGTTCTTACTCTTAAACATCTCAGCAAGCCTATGAGTGAAGTAGACATCACCATTGTTTTTCTCTTCACAGCCTATAATATAATTTTCTCTATTAAAATATTCCAATTAGCTCAAACCAGCACACTTGGATATTAATGTTCAATTATTCTGAAGCTTTAAAGGAATTCTTCAAGAAACCATTCTTTTTGAATAAGCAAAGTTGTTAAAATGTTATTTCCTCTTCTTTTTATTCAGAAATAAAATGTAGCAAAGTGATTCTTGAGAAGTATCACAGTAAATCACCAGCAGTTGTTTTACTGGATAACCTACTATCTTCCCCATGTTATGTATGAGAGACTCAAAGGAGAGTGCTTTCTGGCCTTAGGAATGTTCTCCGCAATTGTCTCGCGACTGTTCACATTTCCAGCCAGAACTGTGTCCAGACAGAGCTGTTTGTTGTAGTTGGAGTGCCAGCAGGTGAAGTCATCTGCCAGTATCGATCAGTTACAGGGCAGTTTTTCTTAACTCTTTCACTGTAACTTTGTGGGAGACATTTTCACAATAGCATCTACATGCATGAGAGAGACTGATTCGTTTTGAGTTGTTCCATCTTCATTTCTGAATGGTAATGCAGAGGGGCTGGAGGTAGCAGCAGTGTCCCAGAGCAGCTGTGGTATTTTCATTGTTTTGATACAGACCTGGCTTGGAGCAGGAACAACATGAGCTGCTTTGTTCACTGCACTGGCAGGCTGTAGGACTGTTATTTTCCTACAGTACTGTTTCTCACAAGAATTGCTGACTCTATGAGAGTCCTTGCTTAACTGAATAGGACTTTTTCCCAAGGAAAATGTTCTTCTCTTGGAAATTCCACTTGTTTAATCTCAGGATTAAGGGTTGGGTATACTTGTTTGTTTTCCAAAGAGTTCTCCAGCATCTAATGACATTATCCTATTTACTTTGCTTTTCAGCATGTGCACAGGGCTGATGGGGGCTTGAACAGTGACAAGTTCATTCTACTCATGAACTAGCAGTGCATTTCTGTGACATATTCTCTGACTATTTGCTCTTAGAGCTTGGTTTAAGGGTAGCTGAAGCTTTTGCTAGACGCGACTACAGTAGTGATTGAGATTGGCAGAGCCAGCCAGAAAGGGGTTGTGGAGTCCTCTATTTACTATTAATTTCTGCTAACTATGAGTGAAGTGAGCTTTAGGCTCCTGGACTTGATTTCTGTCTGGCAATGAGGTTGTAGTTTTTATTTTTAGTTACAAGAATCATCTTTCCTGTGGTTTTGTAATGTGGTGGCACATTGCAAAGTGTATTCTTCGAGGGATCAACCTTTAAAATCATTTCCAAGACAGTGCTAGAGCAGAGTGCAAAGGTGTGCCTACTGGGAATACAGAACACCAGATCTCCAGGGTCTCTTTGGCAGTCCATGGGTAAAGTGAGAGGTGGTGACTATGATCTGTTGCATCCTGAGTAGTCAAAGGACTGTCTGTCTCTTGTGTTTCTTGACCTGATTGTCTTTGGTGAAAAAGAGGCCTCTTGGTTAAGTATGTTCTGTGAAACCTCTGGCGGTGTGGTGAAATAGCTTAAATTTAGTGTATTTTTTCTAGGGATGCTGGAAAAGTCATCTCTTCAAGTAGGGTCCCCAGAGAATGCTAAAGAAATTCTTCCTAGACAAAAGGAGAAGAGTCATCTCAGTCCCTGTGCAACTGATTCAAATGCTGCTGTGGAACATTTTATAACTAGATATGCTGCTGCCTATTAAATGTCTTAGCGTGGTTGCAGCCTTGGGAGGCAGTTTTATTCATTTAGAGCTAATAATAAAAAAAAAAGTATTAAATATGTTGGAGGAATAAGGATCATGAGACAGCAGCAGAACTGAGCTCTTAGAGATCCAGCATTACAAGCAAATTATTTTCCTTTTTGCTTTGTCTTAGTTTCCATCTCCATTCTAAAAGACTCAAATTAATGAGCAGTATTGAGCTATTTATTTGCAGCAGATGTCAACCAGCTATTGATTCTGATCTGAAACAGCTGACTAAAGTGATTTAGTTGTTTCCAAGATAATATTTAGCACACATGGAATTAAAATGAGGAAAAAATAGAAGAAAAATATGAAAATATGGTTTACATTAAATGTCTTATATGAGACTTCTGGATCAGTAAGTCTTTCCCTCTGCTATCACCAATACTCAGCATTTTCATAGACTTAACAAGCTCCATTTTGAAAGCAGGTAGCTTTTTTTTTTCAACATACTAATCTCATCAGAAGGCCATAACAAAATCTGATTGCCTTAATAGTTAGGAACCCTCTAATCTGAAGCCTGAATTTGTTCACGGCCGGTTAGTAGCCATGGGTTGTGAACTCTTCGGTTATATTTTTCTGCTTGAGCTCTTTCTAGCTACTTATACAATATAATTATATTCAAATTAGAAGTTGAATTTTTAGGGACTATTCCCAAGCATGTTACTAAAGTCTGTGGAGAAAAACACAGCAGCATAAAATACTACTGAAAAACTAAATGCTGCTAATAGAATTTTAGCGCTTCCTTCGCAAAGGTTTTTTTTCTCCCAGATGCCTTCAAGTAGGAATTCAGAAAAGTTAAAGAATGGTTGAAGTTAATCCTTTGCCTTCCAACCAGCTGAAGTCATTAACATCACCCTGCAGTGCCTAATGTTAGTTATTTACCTGTTTAGACCACATTGCCAGGAGGAAGACAGCTATATCAAAAAATCCCCATAAGCAAAACCCAGAACAAACCCAAAAGCCAAACAACCAGGTTCTGTTCAAAACCTTACATTTCAAAGCACTTTTTATCAGATACCCAAAATAACTGTACTCACAAAGTGAGACAATTTTGTGTCACTTTGTAATACTTCCACTGTTATCAATAGGAGCCATATTCTTTATGTAGATGTAAAATGGTCTGCGCTGGCAAACTGATCCACCTAGTTGAGTGGCACACATAAAGCGTGGTTTAATTAGGATCATCTTGTATGCATTACAAAGGAGGAAAAATAAAGAATAAAAATGAAGTGGAGGAGAATCGTTCTCTTTGCCTTTCAGTAATGGTAAGAGGAAAAAGGTTGCTTCTGAAAAACAGCAGAAGGAACTTTCTAATTTGTTGTAAGACTCAACAGCTTGGAGAGTGGACAGCAGCATCATGGTACAAGTAAATTCTTGACACCGGTCCTCTGAATTAAGCTAGAAATGCTTTCTTGGGGCAGTTGGGGTTTCACAGCAGGAAAGATACCAGTATATGTGTGAAATTTCTTTGTTCTTCGACTTCCTGATCCCTCTTCAACCTGCCCACATTTTTTTATTTCCACTTTGTACAGTTTATGGTTTGTATTAACCCCTTCTCTCTGTTCAATTACATATGTATTTGCCAGCTCATCGTGTTTCATTGGTCTGGCAACAATTGCTCATATAGTCAACAATAGTCTGCAGTTGTTCTGAACAACATTTTTTCCAACTTTTATTTATCTAACAATTTTCTTCAGCTGTTGCACAGCTGTAATAGTCCTTTAAAAAAATAGTTAATAAAACCAGATGGGCCATTTGGATTAATTTGTCTCTAATGGATTGTATGTCAAGAAGGTAATCATATCCAGAGTTTATTATTTAATATAAAATAATTTATTGGTAGGCCCAGGCCAGTTTTTCCTAGACAACAAACAAACATGAGGTTTTCTACCTCTGGCTGTTCTCACTTCAGGATTTCCTCTGATCTTAAAAATAGCTTCTCATTTTTTATTTTTTTTTTCTCTTACTACTGCTTCTTAGTCTTAATTATCTGTCAGAATGTAGTAACTGCTTGCTCTGTAGTCTTAGGAAAGGAAGTGGTAGTAAGAGATGTAACTGATCACTTTTTAAAAAAATAATATTCCCTGTTGAGTTGCTGTGAGCTGCGTTCTTTATAGAACCTACTTGTTGACTATCACATTCATAGGCCTTCCTGTCTTTGAGGTTGCAAGTTCTCACTTGATGTTGGACTTCCCTATGTTATACAGTCTTTCTTCCACGTGACTGATGATATTACTACTTTTACTGTACTGGAGAAAATACTAAACGACCTGAGCATGTGAAGTTGGCTGCAGTGCTGGATGGAAGGGGATGGTAGTCACAGAGTCACAGAATGCTGTGGGCTGGAAGGGACCTCCATAGGTCATCACAGTCTTTCAGCCCAGAGCGACTTGCAGTCCACAACACACTTTAGAAGGCCCTTGTGTCCTGGTAGATGTGCGTTTGAGTTTATAACTCAAGCTGTAGCACATCAGCGAAGTCATGTATCAGTGCCATCACTGATTGATTGATTTTATTGCATCTTGTACAGGTAGCACTGATGATCCTTTAGCTGATCTTTCCGAGGTCTTAAATACTGATGATGATATTCTCGGAATACTTTCTGATGATTTGGTAAAGTCTGGAGATCATTCAGGTATGTATATTTATAAGGTGGTTTTTGTGTTTGGTTTTTTTTTTTCCCTCTTTATTGTAGATATATTTGTTGTGTTGTATCTATAGGCTGTGCTATAGGTGATTTCATATTTTAAGAATGCCTTGGTTTGAGATGATTTTGTTGCCTTCTATCAAAAAACCGCACCAAATCAACAAACAACAACCACAAAATCCCCAGTCTTTTCAACATTTTATTTTACTTGGCTCTTTGCTTTGCTGCTTAAGAGAGAATAAAATATAGCTGCCGTTGTCTATCGTACCTGCGTAGCTTTTTTCAGCATGCAGCTTTTTCTTTACTTTTTTTTTTTTGTTTGTTTGTTTGTTTTCGTGTTATAATCATCCATTTTATCTGGTTTGGGTCCTGTAGGTCTTGATTTATGCACTTTCCAGGTTGAGAACTCACCCTCCCCATTTGGTAAGAAACTAAACAGTGGATGATCCATGGTTAGAAGTAGTCATCTTTCCTAGTGGTTTTAGCTGAGAGAACTGCATGTGTAGACACTAGTACTCCTTCTTGTTGTGTCACTAACTCATGCCTTCATTTTCCACTCTTACTGTGGTGTTCAACTCTAACACGACCTATAAATTCTGCACTTTACATTTAACTGCATAAAAATTTGCTTACAGCTTTTACAAGCCTTCCTGAGTTTTTGTGTTTCATGATACAAACCCATGCATTTTCTAGCTACCACTGTTAATTATAATATTCCTTCTAGTAGTAGTGTTTAGTTTGTATTGTAGTGGTATCTTTTGTAAATTAAAAGCATTTTAACAATGTGAGTATACTAAAGCATGAATAAAACAGCATCAGTCTTTTTGTTTCCACTGGATACTGATTCATCACTTTATGTAAAACACAGGTTGGCAATAAGTAGAATAGCATGTTTTATTATTTTAAATTTGTTTTTATTTAATGTCTAATACAGAAATATATTTCCTATACTGAAGTATGAAGTTTTGGGTTTTTGGTTTGGTTTTTTTTTTTTCAAAGATCTTTCTCTTTTGAGAAATTTATTGACTAGTAAGTGATGTTAGGATGTGATTTATGCAGTAAGTTGTGTTTTCTCAGCGCCAACAAATCACTTGGTCTGGAATTTTCAGTAGTTATTTTTGAAACAGAAACTTCTATAGCTTGTTTGATACTGCCTACACTTTAGTAGGTGCTTAACCTGCTATTGTAAGAATATTTGGAGTGAAACTTAAGGTATGTGAGGATATGAACCATGTTGACTACTGGTGTGACTGCTTTTTAAAAGGTAATGGGGCTACATACTGAAGACTATACACTCAAAAACATGTTGAACCTGAGCTCAGTGGTCTTGTTTCACATTCTTCCAGTTGCATTCTGTTAAATTAACATTTCCTCAGACAATACAGTAAACTGGAGATAAATGCTGGGTGCTTTTGTTTACTTTTTCTAATAAATACCCTATTTTGTTGAACCTTTGAAATGCTAGAAAATCTTGGTTTAGTTGATAGCTCAGCTTTAGGGGGTGGGGAAGAAGGTGGTTTATTCTCTTTGTTCTATACCAATAATTTAACTGTTTGTGCCTAAATTAGTATTCTTTCCTCCTACAGCTGGATTGGATATTGGTCCCATCTCTGATGATCCTTCTTCTCTGCCTCAGCCGAATGTCAACCAGAGTTCACGGCCACTGAGTGAAGAACAGTTGGATGGAATCCTCAGTCCAGAATTAGACAAAATGGTCACAGATGGTAAATTTATTTTGTACTTGATCTTGGTCTTCTGGAAAACTTGTGTAGAAATCTTCACTTTTTTTCTTAAATAATCTGTGTTTTTTAACACAGCTGTTTGGACTTGGCTGCAGAATTAATTTTTATGCATCTTTTGATGATCTCTCATTCTATGTTGTCTTTACTTTGTCCAGGTGCTATTCTTGGCAAACTGTACAAAATCCCAGGTATGTATTCTGATCATTAATGTCTTTCATAAAACTGTCGTGGTTTAACCCCAACCAGCAATTAAACACCATGCAGCTGCTCATTCACTCCTCCCTCTTGCCAATAGGATGGAGAGGACAACTGGAAAAAAATAGTAGAACTCATGAGTTGACATAAGAACAACTTAATAATTAAAATAAAATAATAATAAAAATTTAAATAGTAGTAGTAATGGCAAGGAATATAACAAAAAGAAAGATAAATAACACCCAAGAAAAGAGACGTGGTGCACAATGCACTTGCTCACCATCCACTGATCGATGCCCAAGCACTGATGTGCCCCTCCTGGCCAGCTTCTCCCACAGTTCATCTAATGAGACCCTTTGGCTGGTTTGGGTCAGCTGTCTTGGCTGTGCTCCCTCCTAGTTTCTTGTGAACTCGCTCACTGGCAGAATGTAGGAAACTAAAAAAAACCCTTAATTCAGGAAAAGCACTACTTAGCAACAACAGTGTGTTACACCCTTATTCTCACACAAATCTAAACCACAGCACTGTACCAGCTGCTAGGAGGAAAATTAATTCTATCCCAGCTGAAACTAGAACAATAATATTGTGTGTAAACAATGCAGCCAACTCACAGATGCTGTTTTTGCAGAGCTAGGAGGCAAGGATGTTGAAGATTTGTTCACAGCTGTATTAAGTCCAGCAACCACCCAACCAGCTCCTTTGCCACAGCCTCCACCTCCACCACAACTTATGTCTTTGCACAGTCAAGGTATGTTCCTTTGTTACTTTTAAAAACAGCAGCATGGTCATGAGAGGTCTGCATCTTTTAGGTACTGGAATTAGGACATGCCTTGCTTTCTGCTGTTGTTAACTGGTGGGAACTGCCCTTGTTAATTTATGAAATATTGTTCTAAAACTGTTCTGAAGGGTGTCTGTGATTAAGATGCACATAAATATTGATACTAGAAAAGGACAGTTATTTTAAATTCTTCTGACATACTGGAGCTTTTATTACAACTGACACTTTGATAGCTCTGAAATGTGTCTGTACTAAGGTGCGTGTCCTCTTATCATTGCTTTTGAGTACCTCCTCAAGGTTGAGGAAACAGTTTGTGTAGCAGTGACTTACTGAGTCTTAATTTCCTTTAAGAATTCAGTTTAACACATTAGCTGCCCAAATAACAGAGAGAAGGCAAAGTGATTTTTAAATGTAGCTGGAAGATTATTATTTATTTTCTTTGTTACTACCTAAGTTATCATGAGTTGCTAGAGACCTAAGTTATTATGAGTTGCTAGAGCATATTCTTCCTGTTTTATTGAAAGCAAGGGCCAGATTGATTTTTTTTTTTTGTTTGTTTGTTATTACCAATGGAGCATTATGGGGTTTTTTTAGCAGTATGTATAAACATAATTAAATGCACTCTTTTCTCATCAAACATCACCTGTAATGGATTTTCCCTGAGCCCATGTAAAGAGTGGCCATTCTGTACTGGTACTGCAAAAACTAATATGCAAATTGATTTCACCAGTGAAGTAATCATAAGAAGAAAAATGATTGGTTTCCTGCTTGGATGAAGGCAAAGACTTCCAAAAGTCTTAGAAAGGAGAGAGGTTAAAGAAAATAATGGGGTGATTTAAAGCAAAAGATAATAAAGATATCATTGCCTGTTTCCTAGTTACACGAGTACTTGGAGATAATCTTAGAGAGCTCAAATACTGAAGTTGTTTAACTTCTCCCTGTGGGAACTGCCACAATTACAAAGTTTTAGATTTATAATTTGGTTCAGTTATGGTGTAGTGATCCACATGTTTCTGTGAGATAAATGCTTCAATACTGGGGAAGCCTGCATCAAATTTCAGCAATTTCAATAAAATTAAAGTTCTCTTCTCATAAAGATGTGTGATCTTACAGTGCAAACCAGAGGCCTTGAATCTCCATCCTGTTTGTCAGATCCTTGCAGCTCCTGTGTACTATTTAGCAGTTATAACAAAGCATATTGTCTGGAATTATTTTATGCTTTTTTAATCCACGCTGTACTTGCTGCCACGTGTATAAAACCCATAGATTCGAAGACAGTCTCCTAGAGCATGAGAGAATGATACAGTGGCATCCTACAGATGCATCCATTTTCTGAGCTACTTCTGTGCTTTTAAGAGAATACTGGAACAACAATTGTAATTGCACTTAAATAACAGGGATTCAAGGCCAGTGTTAATTCTGTGTAGGAACATCTGCAAATACCATCTGCTGGGACGAATCTGCCTGTGCCACATTTGTAATATTGTAATCAAATAAATGTTTCTGCATTTGTACTGCTAGGCTGGACATTTAATTAGAAAATACTGATGCTCATTTGACTAGATTTATCTGTTTCATGGATTACAAATCAGGGAGTTAGCAGATAATGAGGCTTACTTTGGTACGTGGCTCAGAAGTCTCAGAACAGATGTTTACTTCAGGTAGCTAAGGATAATTCTGCAAAGGCTGGAAAAAGCCTTCTCCACTCTTGCTGCTTGGGTCTGGGTATAACAAATATCATTAGCCTTTAAGTATGTACCTCAATATAAAGCACAGTAACATAGCACAGACTGCCACAAAAGTTTTGGAGATCTATTTAAAAAACTTTATTTTTTCAATCAACAAAAACATCTGTGCAGGTGTATGATACACTATAAAAGAAGCCCTTAAGGTTGTAGGGAAGCAGGGTAAATTGATCTGCAATTTAAAAGCATGTAAGGCTAGTACTATAAAATTGTAAAGCAATCCATTTTTCATTAGATGAGACATCAGTTTTTCACTGAGAACTTGCACCTCTACCTTAAAAACAGTCACCTTTAAACAATAACTTAACCTTCTTCCTTCCAGGAGAGAATGCGTTTCCAAGAGTGCCCCTTATGAATGGCTTGATTGGCCCTAACCCTCATCTTCCTCATACAACTTTGTCTGCTGGAGGTGGACTGGGCACCTTCTCACCCATTACACAACAACCTTATACTGATACAAGGTAAGTCAGGATGAGAAATTTAAAAAATGTCTTCTGTTTAGCATTTATCACTTAAAGGGTGGTGCTGTGATTAATACTGTGACATAGTTCTTGACAGCCCCTACAAAACCTTCTGTGTTCTTGCAGCCTGTTCATGACTGAAATAGCAAACAGAACAAGCACTTTGCTAATTGTGGGGATTTTTATATTGAGAGCAATCTGTCTATAAAACAAAACCCTTCTCTGGTTTGTCAGGGATAAGAATCCAGCATTCAATCCGATGGTGAGTGATCCTAACAGCTCATGGGCACCTTCTGCTCCGCCTTTGGAAGGTGAAGGCGATACAATGTCCAATGCTCAAAGAAGCACTCTGAAGTGGGAAAAAGAGGAAGCTTTGGGTGAAATGGCAACCGTAGCACCTGTTCTCTATACAAACATCAACTTCCCTAACCTGAAGGAGGAATTCCCAGGTAAGTAATTTATTGAATATTTTCTAGCAGTTTATGCATCTCAGTTTGAAAGAATAGAAAATAGACTTTTCAAAGCCTTGTGCATAACACTGGGTTTTTTTGATGGCAGACTGGGCTACAAGAGTGAAGCAGATTGCTAAACTGTGGAGGAAAGCAAGCTCACAGGAGAGGGCTCCATATGTGGTAAGAACAATTACCACCTTCATTTACATACTTTCAGCAAACAAATATTTCATTTATGAGGTTCTCTTTTCTTTTTTTAAGATAAATTAAGTTCTAGGATTAGCACAAGAACTACTTTGTAGTTTAACTTCTAACTCGAAATACTTGTATCTCTATTCTTTAGAATAAACTGTATTAGTATAGTGCAATCTGAAGATGTTAGCTGAGCTGAGAATGTTTGTGATTCCCATTGCCTTTTTGACACATTTGATTCATACCTCAAGTCTTACTTGCTCTGTCCCTTTCTATACAGGATCCCAGCCATTGTTAGAAAACATACTTCAATTTTCTGTCCTCTCTTCATTCTCTCCTGGTTCTCCCCTTTTCTTTGTTTCTTCACAACAGCAGTTGAGTGAACATTCTCACTTAGTAGATTTCTGTGGATTTCGGTTACTTTTTTTGATGTCTTAGCCTCTTCTCACCTGCACTTTTTTAACATGGTCACATTAGTAAGCAAACTTCATTCCCAAGTGTATGGATGGCTCAGAGCTTAACAGTACCACCATAATCTCCTACTGTTCAAATTAAAAAATCTCCTTATCTCCTTGACAGCTTTTAGAGGATAAATCATTGCCCCAGACTGAATGTGAGAAGTGAAATTCTTAATCTTTCTGAACCCCATGTCACTGGAAAAAATAATTCTCTATTATCTTCATTGTATCACTGAGACATCATCTTTATTCTGCATTTTATTCAAGACTGTAACTTCAGCACCTTCAGACCATCTTGTCCACACCATATTTAGTCTTGATGATTCCTTCCATATAGTAGTTATAAGATACTATCCACTTACATAAGTGGATTTATATCTAGGCATTTTTATTGTTCTTAACAAATGCAGTCCTATTCTCCTGATGGATGTGTGATGGTTTGGGATTACTCACCCCCTCAGTCTATGAAAATCACCCAGACTAGACTCAGCCAGCTGGAAGTTAAGGACTGAAGCTATATTTACAGCTTAGCACAATATACAAGCAGATATATACACAATATACATTAATATTTACAGAAATATACAAGTTAAAGGTAATACAGAAACACAACACCCCTCCCAGAAATCAGAGTCCCCAGGAGGGGCTCCCTTCTACCTTCTTTCTACCCCTCTACCTTATCCCAGGGTCTGCCTTACGTGCAAGGTGAATTTGGAGGATCAGCAAGGGGGGGTTAGAAGCAGAATGATTAATTGGGACTCTCCGTGTTATCTATGTTTGTGTCCTTGTTTTTATACATCTCAGCAAGCCTATGAGTGAAGTAGATATCACCATTGTTTGATTTTCACAGCCTATAATCTATTTTTTTTATTAAAATATTCCAATTAGCCTCAAACCAGCATAGGATGTCCAAAATGTAGCTGAAAAAAATTACTTCCCACATGTTTGGGAGAAGGCTGCATGCACACATGAGTGTTTACACAGTGAGAAGCAGTTATTTCCTGACAGAAATTATAGTCCCTATCCTCTTGGCATTCAGCTGTTCCTAGTGTTTCTGGCATTTTGTGGTACCTCTCTTGAGGAACTTCAACTGTGGGGGCGAGTGAAGGCTACCTTAGAAATGAAATTCAGAAGAGTGTTAGTAAATTCTCAGAGTACACTTTTTACTTCCTTTGGTATGCACAATCCCATCATTTATAGGGGAAAATGACACTAATTCTTCTGCTGCTGTGACACTGGTGCTCTCATTTATGTCACTGTTTTATTGTTGGAGGGAAAGGATTAAAGCCTTTTCTGCTAGGCAACCCCTACTTGACAACTGTGAAATAAAATTGTGAAAAAGAAGATGTGAGGGTTTGATTCAGAAAAGGAATCACATCCTAGATGGTGGTAAAACAGACTCTTTGAAACTTCCATTAGATGCTTTAAAGTGTCAGTATGGCTGTAAAATGCCTCATTGAAGAGCAATTGCTGTTCTTCAATCCAATTTTTCCTGATCCATAAGCCCATGTCCTGTGTTTATACTGCTAACTTAACACAGATGGTGATCTATAGAGACTGTTTAATGGAGTAGACTGTATTTTTCTTGTCATTGAAGTTCTCCACATTAGTGGCCTTTATTGATCCAAACATCATGCGCTGTGCTCATGTCTTCAGATTGCAGACCACACCAGTATGTGATGTGAAAGGTAAAGTCTGGGAGCTGTGCATTCTTGCCACAACACAGTACCTGAACAGACACTTAATGTATGGAAAACCTCTACTGTTAATAACTCCTTCATTCTTTCTGTGTATCTTAAATGCAGAGTTTCTATAGAGATGAAGTATTTCCAATTTGGAGCTCCATTTAAAGTGCATAATTTAGTTTTCACAAGCATGCATGAGATTAAAATAGCCTGCACAAATAATTTGATGATAGATTTTGTAGGAATAACAGATGCAGTGTTCCCACTTAGCTGAAGAATATTAAGCTAATTCCTTTTTTTTAAAAATCTTTTTTTTCCAGCAAAAAGCCAGAGATAATAGAGCTGCTTTGCGCATCAATAAAGTACAGATGTCAAATGACTCCATGAAAAGGCAGCAGCAACAGGATAGCATTGATCCCAGCTCACGCATCGACTCTGACCTCTTTAAAGATCCATTAAAGCAGAGGGAATCAGAACATGAGCAGGAATGGAAATTCAGACAGGTGTGTTGCATTTAGGGTGTTTTGTTATATTTCTTCCAGCTTCTTATTGCATTGTTGGAATCTGCTGTAATAAAACTGATTTTATCCTTTCTTTGTAGAAAAGCATAAAGCCAGCTGTTCTGTGTAGAGAGAAAATAGATGCTATCAAAAGAGAAGCTGCTTCTAAGTCTTAGAAAACTTTGTTTTAAAATTTCAACTCTTAAATCTCAGAGAAGAAACAGGTTATTCTTTCTGGCTGGCTAGTGCTGTAGTTTGTTTCTAATACACCCTGTATTGTGGTAACCTTGTCCTGCAGACTGCTGCTTCAAACTGGGCTGTTTATTTCTCAGCACTGCAGCAGCTGTCAGTAACCTTTCGTCTTCAGAATATAAGGTTGCAAAGCAATGCTGCTTTTTAGGCAACTTGGGAAATGCTTCTTCCCAGGCAATCAAGGTGCATGTCAAGGTAATTGAACTTCACAAATAGCTAGACCCTCTGCTCCCATTGCACTTAAAACCTGCAATTTACAATTATTTGTAATTGATCTTTGATGTGTCCTAAGGTTTTAATTATAGATTCAGTCATCAGAAAGGTTTTGTATACCCTGGACTTAATGTTTTCCTCATAATTTTAAAACAGCAAATGCGGCAAAAAAGTAAGCAGCAAGCCAAAATAGAAGCCACACAGAAGCTTGAACAAGTGAAAAATGAGCAGCAGCAACAGCAGCAGCAACAGCAGCAGCAGCAGTTTGGTTCACAACAGCTTCTGAACCAGTCTGGCTCAGACACACCTAGCAGTGGGATCCAGAGCCCCTTGACGCCACAGACTGGCAATGGAAGTATGTCTCCTGCACAACAGACATTCCATAAGGATCTATTTACAAAGCAGCAGCTACCTGCTACGCCTACGTCAGCATCCTCGGATGATGTATTCCTAAAACCACAAGCCCCACCCCCTACTCCAACCCGAATCCCAGTACATGATTCATTGTCTCAGTCTCAGGCTCCTCAGACACCATCACAACAAATGTTTTCTCCAGGTTCCACAAACACAAGACCTCCTTCTCCAATGGATCCATATGCTAAAATGGTGGGAACACCTAGACCAGCACCCGTTAACCAAAACTTTGTTAGAAGAAACACCATTGCATCATTAGATACCTGTGCACCACAGTCATCCATAGCTAGGCCCATTCAGGTCACTGAACCATCAGGGAGCAGGCCTTCACCAGTCAGGGATTCATGTTCTTCATCTCCAAGTAGCAGTGATCCCTATGCAAAACCACCAGACACACCCAGGCCTGTCATGGTATCAGAGCAGTTCTCCAAACCATTGGGGGTCCCAAGATCACCCATCGTTATGGAACAGTCAGGGAAGGTTCCTTTGGCAGCTGGAAGTAGTGATGTGTTTACCAAGCCAGCTCCTAGAAGTGATGGGTTCCAGAGACAGAGAGTAGCTTCCGCTGATGCGTATGCACGGCCACCATTGACCCCTACTCCTACTCCTGTGGATGGGAGCCCTGGACCTTTTAAAACTCCTATGCGCCCACCCCAGTCCCCACAAGATCCTTATGCATCAATGCCAGCTACGCCAAGGCGCGTTGCTGTGGATCCCTATGAGAGGCCTGCTCTGACACCGAGGCCAGTGGACAGCTTTTCCCATAACCAGCCCAGCGATCCATACAGCCAGCCTCCACTCACTCCCCATCCTGCAATAAAGGAGACTTTTGCCCATCCGCCCCGCATAGTGCGACAGCAGAGTGATTCTTTCCCTCAATCTGGACCCATTTCAAGGCCAGCTTCTCAGGACCCTTACTCCCAGCCTCCAGGTACTCCTCGGCCAGTTGCTGATCCTTATGCCCAACCTCCAGGAACTCCTCGGCCCACCGCAGTTGATCCATATATGCAGCAACCGCCAACACCAAGACCTGCTCAGCCAGCAGATTTATTTGCTCAATCCCCAGCAAATCAGAGACATTCTGATCCATATGCCCAGCCTCCTGGAACACCAAGGCCAGTTCTCAGTGATCCTTATTCTCAGCAACCAGCAACTCCAAGGCCAGGGATTCCAGAGAGTTTTAACAGACCTGCAATGACAAGACCAGGACTAATACCAAATAGAGATCCTTTCCTGCCGGCACCACAGAACAGGTTGCAAGGCACTTTTGTCAGACCGTCAGATCCATGTTCTCAAACTCCCAGACCTGCAGGACCTGCAATAACAGATTCATTTAGTCATGGTCCAGCTCCACCAGCACATGACCCTTATGATCAGCCACCAATGACTCCAAGACCTCAGCCAGAATCTTTTGGAACTGGTCAACTGGCCCATGATGCTGCTGAACAGCCACGACCTGGGTCTGAGAGCAATTTCAATACATCTGGAAATTCTCCAATGAGTTCTCAAGGACAGCAGTTTCCCAAAGTTTCGCAGGTTCCTGGCCCAGCACCTACTGCAGCAGTAACAGATACACAGAATACCATGAACATGTCTCAAGCAGATACTGAGAAGTTGAGACAGGTGAGAATAATGTTTAATGCTGATGGTATTAAAACTTCATAAGTAGAAGAATTTTCCCCATTCTTGCTATTAAACATAGCTTTATAACATAGAGTTGTCTTCATTCACTTAGGATGTTAATTTGGTCCTCCTGGATCTAACCACAATATAGAGAGCAAATAGAAAGATCAGTAATTTTTATGTAGCAAAGGTGATCTTTGAAACCACTGAAGATGTAGGTGATTGGTCTGTCATAGCTCTTACCTACAATTTGAGGTGAAAAAAACTTTGAAAGGACAATTAACTCTGCCCTCTAACGGAGATAAATGATGGACAGTGACTTGTGGCAGTAACAGGCGAGGATCTCTTACTAGACATCTAACTTCTCAGTTGGCTGGCATGTTGATGTGAATCCTACCATTGATCTTTGCTCTTCTTGAGGCACATTGTCTCAAGGATTTTGTCAGTGAATATTCGAGAAAGGTCTCTTGCAGAAACAGAATTACATTGAATTGTGGAAAGCTGTTCAGTCTTCTGTTTGGAAGGAGTGATGGGAAATGGATTTAATGGAGAAATTGGGAGTGTTTTTCATACTGACTCAGAGTAAATTCTCCAGCTTTTGTATAAACCTCTTGCTGAATTTTCTTCAGTAGGCATCTGGTCACTTCTCTTGCTCAAAACACACATTTTCATGTGGTGAAAGGACCTGCATTGTTGCAATAGAAAAAGGCAAAGAATGTTGCTTATATGTTAAATGGGGAAAGGGGTTCACACTATGCACTCTAACAAGAAGTCTGAAGATTAAGTTCTGTTACCAGCATTTTGCGTGATTTGATCACTCTTCTCATTTCTGAAGTGATTAAAGTAGTTTATATTTTTTTTTCTGTAGTGATTGAAGAATTTCTTTTTTCCAAAAGGTTTAACCTAGTGGAGTGTAACACTTCAAAGTATGTCAGCCGCAGTGTCAAGCACAATGATTTTTGTTTTTTAAACAGCGCCAGAAATTACGTGAAATTATTCTGCAGCAACAGCAGCAGAAGAAGAACGCGGTTCGTCAGGAAAAAGCCTTGCAGGATGCAGCAGCTCCTACCCATGCAACACCTCTTCAGCACTGGCAGCAAGACAACTTGAATCAAATTTTTAACCGCCCTCCTCCTCCATATCCTGGGAATATTAGATCCTCTGTTGTCCCTCCAGGTGGGCCAAGGTTCAGCGTTTACCCAAAAGACCAACGAGGACCATTTCCTGCTGATGGGCAATTCAATAGACCCCAGTTTCCAGGTGATATGAATGCCATGGGGATGAGGCCTCATGGTCTTAGGTAAGCCCTTCAATCTCTTAAACCCTGGATGTTGCAGGAGGAGCTCTACATTTACAGCAATTGCTATATAAAGCTGGGAGCTTCTGATGAAAAATAATCTGTAGTCTACAGTAGCTAGTCAGTAGGTAGGTCCTGAAGTGAGTAGGTACAGTGAGCTTTCCTGTGTCTGTCCCAGAGAGTGTGTTTGCACTAATACTGGCTTATGCTGTCTGTTATTGGAAATTATTAGGAAATGAAAACAGAGAAACTGCAATACTTGTGAAAGTTACATGACCTGAAAGATCTCCTCAGCCATGGTTTCGGGGCATTTCTTTTTTAAAAATAAAAAATGGAAAAGTCTGACTTTAGCTTTGCTGCCTTACTAATGGATAAATGCAATATTCTTCTTTTCATTGTCAGTGAATATGTCACCAAACATCAGCTTCCACCTATGCCATTTGCACAGGGAATGCTGTGATGTAAAATGAACACCAGGACTGACATACTTTGTCATCTTAGGAATTAATATTTTCAATATTTGGAATTTATTTCAGTGATTTCTAAATCCACACAAAAGCATTTTTTACACTGTGTTGCATTAACATGTAGTTTAGTTACTAAGATATTTCTTACTGTCAGAGTTTTCTATCCATTATTAGTATTGGAACTGAAAACAGGTTGTTTATTAAACATAATTAAAGCAATTATTTTATTGTAGTCATAAAGCTCATTTAAATGTAAGCATAATTAGTCAAAATATTTATTTAAATACCTTAATGAATGCATCATGTAAAGCATTTTAGTGAATACTTATTTTAGTCAAACATGCCAGACTAGGCAGTCCTAAGGAAAAAAGATTATTTAGTCTTTCATACTTTATTTTAGATATGGGTTTCCAGGAGGTGGCCATGGTCCACCATCAGGTCAAGAACGTTTCCTTGGTCCTCAGCAGCCAATGCAACGCCCTGGAGTTCCACCACAGCTGAGAAGATCTCTGTCTATTGATATGCCTCGGCCAGTGAACAATCCACAAATAAATAATGCATCTGGGATTTCTCAGCATTTTCCTCCACAAGGAATCCCAGTTCAGCAGCACAATATATTGGGTCAGGCATTTATTGAATTACGTCACAGAGCTCCTGACGGGAGGCCAAGGTTGCCTTTTAGTCCTGCTGCAAATGTTATGGATGCAGCAGCACAGCATCAGCGACATGCGGCCTTTATACCCAGGCAGGAGTTTCCAGGCCCAAGACCAGCAGAACCACTGAGACATAATTCTCAAGGTATACCTAACCAGCTGCAGATGCCTACAGGTTTGGAGCATATGGCACAACCCCAGCAGGATCAAATCAATCCTGACAATGCACCTGCGCTTGTAGTACGTTCTCTAAGTCATCCACCAGTTGCTGATGCATTCCCGGGGCCATCTTTGTCTACATCTGCACCAAATGATGACTCTGCAAATTTACAGATTCCCAGCCAGCCAAGTGATGGTCTAGAAGAAAAGCTCGATCCTGATGATCCCGCTGTGAAAGATTTGGATGTGAAAGACCTTGAGGGGGTTGAAGTAAAAGATTTAGATGATGAGGATTTGGAAAATTTGAATCTTGACACAGAGGATGGGAAAGGAGATGAACTGGATACTTTAGATAATTTGGAAACCAATGATCCTCATCTTGATGATCTTCTAAGATCTGGGGAATTTGATATAATTGCATACACAGACCCAGACCTAGATGTGGGGGATAAGAAAGGAATGTTTAATGAAGAACTAGATCTTAGTGTCCCCATTGATGACAAACTAGATATCCAGGGCAAGACAGAAGAACCAAAACAGAAAGAACAAGGTGATAGAAACATTTCTCCTTCAGAGACCCAGTCTCCACAGAAGAAATCTGCTACAGAAAATGAAATCAAAGCAGAAGTACTTTCCCCAAACACTCAGGAGGAAAAGAAGAATGAAAATGAAAAAAGTGATGGAAATACTGAATCCACAAGTACTCAAAAGGCTGCTGAAGTGGAGACAAAGGATGGAGAAAAGGCTCCTGCACAGCCTGCTAACCCAGAATTCCCTGACAAAAGTACTGCTGTTGCTAGTCAAGAAACAACTGTGCCTAATCCAGATGCTCAGGGATCTGCTCCACTGCCTCTTCAAGGAGCAGTAAGCTCTTGCAGTATTTCTGGGTCCACACCAGTCCTCTCAAGTTTGCTAGCTAATGAAAGCTCAGATGCTGCTGAAGCAAGGACTCTAGGATCTCCATCTCAATCTTTGCCAACAACACAAATGAACCATGCATCAGGTATTCCACAAACACTAATGACACCTGCTGGACAGATCTTGGAAAACACTTTAAATTCAAATTTGACCATGGTTCCACGAATGAACCATAATTTTTCTCAAGGGTCACCAAATCCAGGATTTATTCAAGGTCAGTCATCTAATCATAACTTTGGGACAGGACAGGCATCTAATCAAACTGTGGCTGTCACAAATCGTCCTGGCCCTAGTGGCATATCTGGACCCCAACAGATAATGCTCCCTCAACCATTAGCTCAGCAACAAAATCGAGAGAGGCCACTTCTGCTAGAGGAACAGCCACTTCTTCTGCAGGATCTTTTGGACCAGGAAAGACAGGAGCAGCAGCAGCAACGGCAGATGCAAGCCATGATTCGCCAACGTTCAGAGCCATTTTTCCCCAATATTGGTACGTGGGTGATGTCTTTGTCTGTGCTCTGGTTAGCTTCTTAAAAATACAGCAATAAATACTTAAATAATCTGTGGCACTGAAGTAAGCAGGTAGACAATGTAGAGGTTAAATGTGGCATAACAAAAAAAACCCCAAACTGTCTAGTAGTGGAAATTGAGCATGTAGATGGCATTCTGAACTCTGTGGCAAGGGTCCTGTTGACTTGACCAAGATCAAGGTAATATTACGTTAGTGCTAATTTTTATGACATCACCTTTGCAGTGTAAACTCTTAATATTTTAGGTTCTAAGGTGTGATATGGAGCAAAGACATCCTTTGTAAACAGAATGAAGTGACTGAGTGCAATACCCTTTTGGTATTTGATAGATCAACTTTCTGTTTATGGTTGTTCTATTACATTTTTTTCCCAGCGCTTAGTGTGTCTCAAGAAAAGGGATCATTGAGAACTGTGTTCCAAACTCACAATCTAGGGAAAGCCCAGAAACATCACAAACAATTCTGCATGCACTGAAAGTGTTTAGGATAACCTATCATTTCCTGTTCAGTGTAACATAGCAGTTTGAGCATTCAGATCAAGACTATCACCATAACTTAGTTGTTTTCAGTGAAATAGGACAAGTTGAGAAATGTGCTAGTTGTAACTATACTGCCCATGTTTGTTCCAAAGATAAATTCAACTTAGCCCCAAATAACAGTTCCATATTTGTAGGGTGGCTAGAACATGCTGCAGCCACCCCAAGTGGCTACGGTGACCTCTGGAGATCCCTTCCGACAGCAGCTTTTGGATACTCTTAGTTAACCTGCTCTGCTTGAGGCATCCTGTGGGAGAGATAGCAAAAAGGCAGAGTTCACCATGTTTGTGGTCTTTTCAGATGCTGTATGGGGCAGGTGCCTCTCTGCCTGCAGTGCCACTGCTAATTAGAGAGAGACAAAGCTCTTTTCTTAGTGTGCTGGTGGGGGTGTGTCAGCTTGGCCAACTAACCTCACAGAAACAGCTCTTCTTCCTGATTCTTAAACCTATAAATAGAATTTGTTCATCTCTTGGGTCATAGGCCAAATTTGGTCTAAAGCCTTTCTCAGAATGAGCTGCTCTTCTTTGTATGTTGTGGTGGGAATCAAGGACAGTATATAGACTACCTATTAACCACAGATTTCCAGTAACGTGCAGTAGTAATGCAGTTATGTTGTTTTACTGGTGATTTATGCGTGAAATAGATCTCAACAGGTCAGCTCCAGTTATTAACTTACGATGCTGAGCTGTGTAATTCACTTTTACTCTCTTTCTTTTATAGACTTTGATGCAATTACTGATCCCATAATGAAAGCAAAAATGGTAGCTCTTAAAGGGATCAATAAAGTCATGGCGCAGAGTAACATGGGGATGCCACCAATGGTTATGAACAGGTAGGCAACACGTGATACTGTTCTTAAGGGCTACAAAATGTAAAGGAAATGATAGAGCATTGGGAACTGTGCACAGGAAATGAGAAAGTGGAAAAAGGTGTTTTTTGTCAGGTCCATACTAATGGATCAATTGGAACACATCTGATGTGTTTGAATACTTTTTTGTGTAGTTTCTACTCCCACACTGGTTTTGTCCTTTGGAGGTGACAGCAGAAACTATAAGATGTGTTAAAACACATCAGGCTTGTGTTCCAGTTGTAACATCATGGTCAACATGGCTTCACTGTTGGCAGTTTTGTTTTCTCACTTATTAATTATGTGCTGACATATCTTCCACACATCATGTTTGAAGTGTTGATGGCCATGTAACAGTTAAACTTCATGTTGCGGCATATCATTTAATGGTAACTGTAATTAAGATTTGGCCCAAGTCATGCAAGTTTCATCTTTAAATCTGTTCTGAGGACAAAAGAAACTATGAACTGTGCAAACTTCACCATGACTGCCTTTACCACAAGTGGGGAGTCAATGAGCCAGAAAAGATCTGCATCTTTTCTTTTTATGTTACCCATAAAACCAGTGTGAACATTCACTTTGCTGTTACATACAATACATGGCTTACTGAGGTGTACATTACCCAACTCTAGCTGAATGTGCTGGTGACCATGATATCTAATTTTATTAATTCTGGTTTTTAATCATAATATATAACAAATACAAATAATTTTTTTGTGTGTATTTTAGTACACTACATGATATGTACTTCATCTCTCTGAAAAGTGTAAAATGCAATAGTTTCAGCCAAGGGCAAAGCATTGTAGCATCAAATGAGAATTAATATTCTCCAGGTGGTGAAAAATCTTAGTAGAGAAATTGAAGAAATGTCTATAAAATGTTTGGATGCCTTATGTAAGTTTGGTGTAGTACAAAGTGTTGTCTCTTCCCTAAAATGGCCCCAAGCTTTAAAAGTTGTAATTTCACTTTTTGTTTATATGTCAATAGGTTTCCTTTTATGGGTCAGCCAGTGCCAGGGGCTCAGAGCAGTGAAGGCCAAAATCATATGCAGCAGGCAATTACACAGGTACTACGACTTGAAATAGCGTTTAAACAAAAGTGTTTCATAGTGATGACTACTTTGGGGGTTATATTAAATCATGATTTAATATCCTTTTCTCTATGTTTGACTGAAATTTCTAGGATGGAAGTTTGACACCTCAGATTTCTAGACCTAATCCTCCCAATTTTGGTCCTGGGTTTGTCAGTAAGTACAGATTTAATAATTCATTATATGTTGTTGTTTTGTTCATCAGTTCTGATGTTTTTAAAAATAAAATATCCATATTTTAATCCTGTCTTTCAGAAGTTCATCCTTTTAAAATTGAGTCATATCACCATTACCAGTATACAGGTGCCTAGTAATAGCATTTTTCTAGAAGCTGTCCTTGAAAAAAAACACCAAAAGGAAAGAGTGAAACAGAACAAACAGAAAATTAGCATTATTTAGATTTGTGTAAGAATGGTAATCTGTTAACTGAGACTACTGTGTCAAAAAAGGGTCTTTGGTTGTGTTGCAGTAGTCTGAGTGGGAACAACTGTCTGTCCTCATGAGCAGGTTTTTATCTTAAAAGCAGAAAATTTTGTGCAGCATCATTGTCCTTTTGACAAATACCAATAAAAGCTTCCCAGGCATTTGTTAAGCAAGAGTGGCTGGGAACCACAGCTGCTGAAAGCAGAAATACATAGCACTAGTATTTTACATTCCTTGGTTTTGGTTGCCCTAGATCAATTGTAAATCCCAGTCTCTCTAATGAGAAAGATTTATTAGCAGAAATTAAAACTGAGCATATGTTAGGAGAGGAAGGCCAGGTGTAAAACAGCGTTTGTCTGCGAAAATCTGGTATTCATGAGTAAGAAACAGAAGTAAACACCTTTCACATTTACTGAACATTACAAACTGGAGTAGCAGCACTGAGCTTTACAATGTTATGTGTACTAATTTCTGGTGTGATTTGACATGGCACTCAGTGGTGGCCTTGCTCTGCCTGCGGTCATGGTGGTTCTGAGCACTTGACAAAATCTGTTTCTCATTCCAGTAGTAATTCTGAGCTGAAACTTGTTTGTATTTCAATGCTTCCTTTTGCACTTTCACATCACTCCCATCTGCAGTTCCTCTCTATCTCCCTCACTCATCCCTTCAGGTTGTGTGATTAGTTTTGCAGAATTTGTTGAAAGAGCAGGCACTGCTGTGGACTGTAGCTAGCTCTGTGAATGGATATAGTTGAGCCGTTAAGAGTTGGTGGCTGTCGTTACCACAGTGACTGTTAAAGTAAAAGGTGATAGGGGATGGAGCCCAAGGAGGACATGATTGTGTTGAAATCCTACTGTCATGTAGGTATCCTTATTAAACAGACAGGATCCATGCCATGTTCCTGGTTACCCAGCTCATTGCCACAGTGCAATCAGGAGACAAATGATACCATCACCAAACATTCTCTCATGCCTTCTGGGCTTAATGTAGATCAAATGTTACCACATATGATTGTTTTGCCTCAAGAAAAACATCTGAGAGCAAAGAGCTGCTCAGAGCAGATGAGCATTTCTCATTTGTTAAGAGTAATGTCTCAGTTACAGTTTAGATGAGAGTGCCTTTCACAGAATCATAGAATGTCAGGGTCTGGAAGGGACCTCAAAAGCTCATCTAGACCAACTCCCCTGCCAGAACAGGATCTCCTATACCAGATCACACAGGAATGTGTCCGACTGGGTTTTGAGTATCTCCAGAGAGGGAGACTCCACAGCATTTGTTTGTGAGGAAGAGAAGGCACAGAAGCTGAAGGTCCTGTGCAGAGGACTGGCAGAAAATTATTTTAACAAAAAGAGTATCTCTCTTTCATTTAATGAATATTTGATTGTTTTGTTTTTGTTTTTCTTAGAAGTAGTATAAAGTAGGTTCTGCATGTACAAAACTCTTTGGCTCTGGTTCCTGTAAATTTTTTGCTCTTACTCCTTAAACTCTTTGCCTCCACCTGTGTACCTGCAGAGTTCTTCCATGTCCCCTCTTCTGTGTCAGAAGACACTACGACCAGGTTCTGTAGTTGCTTTCACAGCTGCATTTGCCCACTGGCTAGCACATTTACTAGCTAGACAGTGGGCTCATGTCTCTTGAAATGAAGGGACTATGTTAAAACTGCATTCTCTCAATAAAGGCAGTAATTTGGATCTTTCTCTCCTTTACTCACATCGCTCCAAAAGCTTAATATCTCTTGAGATAGCAAACTCTCTGTCAAATTTGGCTGAACTTCACCAACTTCACCCTTAAAATAAGGGAGGAACCTGATTGTTAACCTCTAAAGAGCAGGACAAGAGCCCATCCCCAGAATTGACAAGCTCATATAATTTCCCTTGTCTCTAGATGACTCACAGAGAAAGCAATATGAGGAATGGCTGCAAGAAACACAACAACTTCTTCAAATGCAACAGAAGTACCTTGAGGAGCAAATTGGAGCACACAGAAAATCAAAAAAGGCCCTCTCAGCAAAACAGCGTACAGCCAAGAAAGCCGGCCGGGAGTTCCCAGAAGAAGATGCAGAACAGCTGAAACACGTTACTGAGCAGCAAAGTATGGTCCAAAAACAGCTAGACCAGGTAATCATCTGGAATCCCAACTGATACTAAGCTGTCATGCTGGTATGACTCCTTTAAATCTTCTAAAAGGCGAGTCGAAATACTTAAATATGGTGGAGCTTATTTAAAGAGAGCCACTGCCTATCCGGTTCATGTGTGCAACAGTGTTACTCTGAGTGCCAGTGACACTGGAGTTGTAGGAGAATGGGATGTGGCAAACATTATGACAAAAAGCTGGTTTAGTGTTTTGGGAAGAAGGGAAATCACTTGGCAGTATGATGCGAACAAAGTTCCTGGCACTATGAAAAGCATGAATTGAAAGACTGAGGAAAGTCAAAGCATTCAGGACTTTGTTTCAGGCTTGAATGAGCTTCATAATTCAGTCATGTTCAGATGTCCTTACACGATCAGAACCTGGTGGTTATATGCCAGTTCAGTGTTACTGTTTGAAAACCTCCTTTCATTGTACCTTTACTGTTAGTCCAGTTTTATGATCTGGCTAGTTCCTAGGTCAGAGGAATATCTGGAGATTATCTGCTCTACTGATCAAAGCAGAACTAGCTTCATCGTTAAATCAGGTTGCTCAGCACCTTGTCAGTCAAGTTTTCTAAGTCTTCAAAGGCAGAGATTTCCCAGCCTCTCTGGGTTCCTGTTCCAAAGAGTAACCACTTTTCACTGGGGTTTGTTCTTCCTTCTCTATACTCAGAATTTCACCTGCTACATCTTAAAACTGTGATTATCATGAGATTAAAAGTGAAGCTGTGATAGCTTTGATGAAACTAGGGTCAAGAGTAGTGAATGCTGTGCTCCTCAAAACATTCTTTGTTTATAAATTAACTAGCATGATTGTCAGGATCAGCTAGACCTGCTGAACATAAAAATGCTTTAGAATTTCCCTTCTGTTAGTATGAGGGAAAAAAATGGCAACAATCTGCTTGGAACAAAGTCTTAAGTGATATCTAACCCTTGAGTACTTGCTCTTGTGTTCCTTCAAGACAAAGCATACACCGGATGGAGTATTAATTGGCTCTGCTTTTTGCTGTGTAGAAGAGGGATGGAGCAGATAAATTATGTCTACATAATTTCTTCATTTTTCTCTTTTTTTTCCCCTCTTCCACAATGAATCACAAGTAGAGTAAGTCCAAAAAATATCCACTTACCTTTTTCATACATACATCAGTCTAGGCTTATGGTGGAGTTACGTAGAAGTAACTGCTGCTAATTGTAATGTCACTGGCAGTTAGTGCCCCATAGTTAAGACTCTTGTATTTTTTCACTTTTAAACTTAATTTTCATATACTCCACTTCCCTTCAATCACTGTTCCAAACCAGTCATCCACATCCTAAACAGCACTTTTGTTACATGCCTCATGGGAGCTTAAATAAGGTTCTGTGAAAATATATTTGTGAGGACCTTCAACTTGAAGCAATTCACCGCTCTTTCAAATCAGATGAAGTAATTCTTCTGTAATCAAGCTTCTGTTAGTTTTTCAAAAGGGCAAAGTCTCTAGATGTGTACGTAGAGAAAAGAGCTCTCGGATCCCTGTGAATTGCTGGCCCTGGTCACGGGCACAGAGAAACTGGAGCTGACTTTGTGCAACATGAGCTGGTGTCTGACAGGGTTATTAGCTCAGGCACAGAGCCATGCAGACACTACCATATTGTCTCTGCAGCCAGGGCAGTTTAACTGCTTTGGGGTGGCACTGTGCCTATGCTGATAAGTTCTGCCTTGTTCTCCCCTGCACAGTTAAAATCACCAGGTCAATCTGCACGGGTTGGCTCAGGTCCACCTGGGTGTAGTCAGTACTGGTCCTTTGAGATACCAGCTAATTCCAAGTACAGTCATGTGGCTGACCTGCCACTGCAAATCCTGGGAGGGTGTGATGCCCTCCCTGGGAGGATTTGGATGCTTCGTGGTATAGGCATACAGAGCCAACACAGCTTCAGTGATGTATACCCACAGAAAAGGCCTAGAGCTCTAAACCAATGCAGATGGATCCAGCTGGTGGCTTTATGCAGTGTGACTGTTATCTGGCAGTGTCAGTGCCAAACCAGAGCTCATAAATCATCTTGGACCTGAGATTACTGTGTAAATAGCCTTTTGGGTTGTCTTGCATTCTGGAGTGTGTCCTGAAATATCTGTTATCCTGAGCTTCCTGCCTTGTGCCTTGCCCCAGGTAAAGGACGGTCCTGTCAAATGTTTTTAATTATGTTATGGACTTTTTCTATCAGTACAAACTTCAAATGGAAGATGTGGAAGTCATAATCTAATGAACAGCAGGGAGAGAGATCTCCCATAATGTATGTATTAGTAACCAGTGGATTGCAAGTTCTTCTACTGCCTTAGAGAGCAGTTCAGTTACTCCTCTGTGTTTCTGAAGTGCTCTTTCTTCTCTGGTTGACACTGTCATGTCCTTCCATTTGCATCTCCTGCTTGCCTTAGAAATAAACTGCTAGGCTTAACTCTTAACTTCCAAGTGGACTTTATTTTCAACCTAAAAATTTAAAATTTTCAAGCAGTGGTTGCCATTTTCATCTGCTGTATGGTTTTTGAGGATCTGTCTGTGAGTAAATGAGGATCTACCTAACATTTTTCCTGCAAACCTTTCTTTTTTCAATTACATCTTTTAAACAAAACCACTGATGTGTGAAAATCATCCATCTCTCTGTTTCCTTTTTCCTGCCTGTTCCCAACTATTGTTATCCTGTCCATGGATGGTAAGATCTGCAGGACAAGGATCACTTTTGGTTTAGGTTTGTATATTCTCTCACACAGTGCAGTCTTGGTATGTAGTTACAACACTGAGGCACTATTGGTTTTTCTACAGCTTTGGGATGGATGGTGGTGATTCGAAGGAAATAATGGCTATTCAGCCTTAAAAAGGGGGAGAAAATAAGACTGCAGGAGTTGTGTTCTTGTGGGTTGCATGTTTTATGCTGCTTACCTAGTCAGTAAGTGTCAGAGATGAATAATGCCTGTTTTACTGTTTAGATTCGAAAGCAGCAGAAAGAACATGCAGAACTCATTGAGGAGTATCGAATCAAGCAGCAGCAGCAGTGTGGAATGGCACCCCATGCTATCATGCCAGGTGTCCAGGCTCAGCCACCAATGGTTCCAGGAGGAACGTCACCAGCAATGAATCAGCAAAACTTCCCTATGGTGGCACAACAGTTGCAGCACCAGCAACACACAGTGGTAATCCCTGGGCAACCCAACCCTACCAGAATGCCAAATTTATCTGGGTGGCAGTCTGCAAATGCCCCTGCAAGTCATATTTCCATGAACCCAGCAAGGATGCAGCCTCCAATGACACCATTGCCAATTACTCCTGGTACATCAGCTCCTGTGCCTGGTCCAAATGCAGCTGCACAGTCAGGGCCACCACCAAGGGTGGAGTTTGAGGACAATAATCCTTTCAGTGAAAGCTTTCAAGAGCGAGAAAGAAAGGAGCGTTTAAGAGAGCAACAGGAGCGGCAACGCATTCAGCTTATGCAGGAGGTAGATCGACAGAGGGCTTTGCAGCAGAGGATGGAACTAGAACAGCACAGTATGATGGGGTCTGAACTAAATAACAAAACACCCTTATCTCAGATGACTTTCTTTAATTCTGATCTGCCTTGTGATTTCATACAAACTCCACGACCTCTCCAGCAATCTCCACAGCATCAACAGCAACAAATGGGGCAAATTCTGCAACAGGGTTCTGTGACCTCACCTCCTGCCACAAATTTTATGCAAAGCGGTGAACGAAGGCCAGTGGGACCTACAACTTTTGGACCCGATGCATCTACTGTTCCAGGTGGAGCCCCTAATTTCCATAATGTAAAACAAACTCACGGGAGTCTGCCCGGGCCTACCTTTGCACAGAACCAAGTCAGGCCTCCGTTTACTCCTGCTGTACCTTCATCTACAGCACTCAACAGCAATGCCCCATGTGGTTCGGACTCTGGTGTGCCTCAGGCAGCAAACTTCCCTGGATCGAGCCAGTCTCTCATACAGCTCTATTCTGACATAATCCCAGAGGAGAAAGGAAAAAAGAAAAGGACACGAAAAAAGAAAAAGGACGATGATGCAGAGTCAATAAAAGCCCCATCAACTCCACATTCAGATATAACTGCCCCATCAACTCCAACCATTTCTGATTCTACCTCCACCCCCACAATTAACACCCCCAATGAACTTTCACATCATCAAGATGAGCAGGAGTCAGTGGAGTTAACAGGCCCATCAACATCAAACACAGGAGAGAGCCAAACCTCTCCAGAGCTGGAATGCAAGCTCCCCAACAGCAGTCTGCCACAGAAACAGCCAAGTGCAAGTGCAGAGACTGAGAAGGCTAAAGCAGATACACCTACCAGCATTCAAGAAATTAAACTAGAAAAGGCAGAAACTGATCAGTGCTCAGGTCAATCTGAGCCTAAACCTGAAAATCCAGGCAGTATTAAGGTGGAGGAAGATAAAGTCACACCACAGCCTGCCTCTTCAGCTCAGAGTGCAGCACAGCCAGCTAGCGTGCCAGCAGCAAAAGGGGAGTCAGGGAATGAACTGCTGAAACATCTGCTTAAGAATAAGAAGTCCTCATCTCTTCTAAATCAGAAATCGGAGAGCAGTGGCCGAACAGAAGAGGAGGCTTCTGGGGATAAAAAATTGACAGAGAAGCAGAATCCGGCTGAAGGAATGGTGAGCCTGCTGCTGTTTTTGTTGTACAGTGCTCATCAACAATCAGAGGCTAGTTTGTGCCTTTACCATGGGCATGTGAAAATGTGGGGAGATAATCTACCTGCACAAGGGTAGAGGAAACAGCTTTAAGGAATTTTTACCTCCCTTCCTGCCTTTTCTCCATGAGTAGATCATCTCTGTAACAAAAAGAACAAATTGTAGTATGACTTTGGAGGTCAGTGTGCTCAGAAATTATTAAAATGCAAAAAAACCCCTTTTCTATAGATAATCATATTTTAAAATACCACTTCCTAATACTTGCCAAAATTAAGGATAGATTTGGCAAGATGAATTCCCTCCTAGCATGTTTTTATGCAGCAGGGTGTGGTCTGTCTATATGCGGTTTTCTTCTGTGACTCCACCTTTGCCAGGGGTGCAGGGCTGGGCTTCACACCCCTTCATCTGCACCATTTGGGCTGTTCTGTGAATGAACCAAGTCTGTGCTTAATTTTTGCCTGTGAAAATCATATATTGTCTCTAATTATAAAAGAGACAGTGCTCTAGGATTTTTTATCACAAGTGTGAAGTTGTTAGATCTCCTAAAATTGCTGGATTGCTGTCTTACAGAAAAATCCTCTGATTAATTTTACATTAATGGAAGAGAGCATTAATTCTTTATATTAATGGCATTATATAATTTAATAATTTATAAGTTTTTTCAAAACAGACCTGAAGAAGATTGCTTTCTGTGGAGGTAGCATACACTTTACATTTAGATTTCTTGAGTCATTTTATTGTACCTAGTTTGGTTTATGATGGCCTAAATTTGAAATACATCCTTGAAACAAAATTTAAATACATTCAGAATTAATACAGACTGATAAAAATAAAGGTAATGTGAGCAGCAAGTAACTTAGTAAGTGTTCCTGTTAGAACACATGACAGGAATAGTGGTGAGAGCACGTAGGGGTCATGTAGAGCTGTGTTTAATGATTGATAAAAAGAAACTGAACTTTCTTTTGGCCTACAAAGCAACCTGTTGCATCATGAAGTCCCATTCTGATTACTATTATATAACTATGCTTTTATGTGAAGAAGGCTTCACAGATTTGTACTATAAGTATTTAAGTCCAGAAGTGTTTCACAGCACACTGTTGTTGTGTTTTCTAACCTCACAGTACATGTTTATTGTATTAACTTCAGGCCTGCTTCCTGTAAGCAACTCTGCCCTTTGTTTTATGTCCTTGTGAAAATCTCCAAGACTGCACACACATGTCACCATATTTTAGGGGGTATTCAAAGGAAAGTGTTTCTGGTCTGGGAGTTTTTAATGATGTTTGCAGATACCACTGCTTGTAAGGATAATTCATAATTCTGTGTTTAGGGACAGTGCAGCAGTTACAGTTACCAGTGAGACAGCAAAGTAAACAATCCATAAAATGTAGTCTGTTATAGGTGAGATTTATTATACTGCACTTGTTCTTTTAGGCTGTTGTGCAGTAAATTTGAACAAACTCAATATTAAAATGTCAAAAATTCTGCTTCACTTCCTTTTTTTATAGCAGCAAACTGCAGGAAACCAGATGCAAGGTGCATTTGGGTGTAGTAACAGCCAGCTTCAGAGAACAGATGTAGGACCTGAAACTAAGAAACAGAGAAATAAGCGAACTCAGAGGACAGGAGAGAAGGCAGCTCCACGGTCCAAGAAAAGGAAAAAAGAGGAAGAAGAGAAGCAAGCTATTTACCCTAATGCTGATACATTCATCCAATTAAAACAGGTAGGTGCACAGATGCTGGGTCATGCATCAAGAGGAGACTTATACTAGGAGTGGGCTTCTTGTGAGGGACGTGAAGTTGATCTACTGACATGGCAGGCATTTGGTGGTCTCAAAGCCAAGGAGTTCCTGTAGGCTCCGGCAGCCTCTGTGGCCTAATTGGCAGGGAGCATGAGCTGCAGATCCAGTGTACAGGGGGACCACCTTCCTTAACAAATAGAGAGGCCTGTGCTTGACAGAGTTTTCTGATAGTGGGTAAACTCTGATTATTCTTTTAAATTAGAAACCATTCTGTTGATGTTTGGAGATTTGCAGTGCTTCTATCAGCTATTTATATAACTTCTAACTTTTTTTTTTTTTTTACTATAGCAGCTTTCTCTTCTGCCTTTGATGGAACCCATAATTGGAGTGAGCTTTGCACACTTCCTTCCCTATGGCAGTGGCCAGCTAAATGGTGGAAATCGCCTTGTAGGAAGTTTTGGCAGTGCTACTCTTGATGGAGCTTCAGACTACTACTCCCAGCTCATTTACAAGGTGTGGTTTTAATCTGCATTTCCATTGTGTGCTCTCCCTGTGAAAAGTTCATGACAGTATTACCAGCTCTTAGAATCCTTGCCTTCTCTGCTGCCAGAAGAAAGCAATCGTCTGTTGCTGGACTAGATAAACGGTGCAATGGTGAAATGATCATCATTGTTTTACTCTCTGAAAGTGGAAATCAGTTCTGGAAACCATGTGGTAAACTCATTAAAAAACTGACAAGTATTCCTTTTCCAAATAGATGGTAAAAATTGTAATTACAGTTCTGTGGAGCAGAAAAGGCTGAATTCTCAGTACTTGGCAAAGTCACTGCAAGCATTAAAGCATTTCTTAATGTGAATTAAATGGGAAATAGACTTTTCTCTGTCCACTAAGCCATAAGAACCAGAGAACTCTGAACAAAATGGACTGTTTGTTGACAAGCTAATAACCCACAGAGTTTAACTCAGTCTCAGAAATCAGGGTGGCTATACAGGGAGAGCAGCAAGATAGTGAAGAGACAGAATCAATTTTGCTGCTTGACTACCCTAATTTAAAACTTTAGTAACTTAATAAAATCAGAGGTGTTTACTCCAGCCTTAGATGGCATATCAGCTGAGTGACCTAGCAGAAGTAGTAGCTGTAGTCCAAAGTGAATAATAAGTAGGCATGACTGCAGCAAGAGCAGATACTGAAGTTCTTGTTTAACTGTCATTTAAAACGTGGGCAGTTAAGTAAGCTTGTGAGAAGTAGCCTTGAGTGAGAACTGCCAGAGTATCTGCTTCTTCATGGTAAGTGCTTCTGAGAGAGCTCATCCTGTGTGAATGTGAGGTAGCTTCCCTTCTAGTGAACGCTGGGTAAGCTGGCTTGTTCATGGTGATGGAGAGTCACTCTCAACCTGAAGTTCAGACCTTTGATTAAACTGTAGGAACTTGTTGGGGCTCCCAAACTGTTTCAACAGTTGTTCTTTGTGCTCTTCTGTAATGTGTATTCCTCATGTATATTTCTCTGATAATGTCATTGATAGAAGCAAAGCAAAACATTGTATCTTTTGTAGTAGATAACTTTCATGTATTTGGTCACATACTTTAAAAATGACTATTACTCCTTATCAGTGCTACCTCTGGGTGTAAAGATATGAGTGGGTTACGTTATCTTGTACTAGAGCAAGACAAGTTTTCGCCCTGTGCTCCATGGCTGATTTGTGGTTCTTTAATCTCATGCAGCAGAACAATCTGAGCAATCCTCCAACGCCCCCAGCCTCTCTTCCTCCCACACCACCTCCGGTGGCATGTCAGAAGTTGGTAAATGGCTTTGCAACCACGGAAGAACTTGCTGGCAAGGCTGGTATGTTAGGAGGTCATGATGGTAAGACTAATATCTTAGTTTTTGCAATAAATGAATCAAGTTTGCAGGAAATTACAAACCAGATAACTGGGATGCTCTTCAGTGGCTATAATCAAGAGTATGCCTAGGCTCTTCAAGGTTGTAATCATAATTATCCAGCTTTATTTTACATCAAATTGTAGTCTTTTCCCTATTGTCTTTAGAAAATGTGCTGAAAGCTAGAAGTGCTCTTAAGAAATAAAAAAGAAAACCTTCAAATCAACTCAGTACAAATGACTAACCCCAGGTAGTTTTGAGTTAGCTCCAAAACAGACTTCCACAAATGTGTCCTCAGCAGGCCTTGTGCACAGTCAGGTTGTTTTCTAATACTTGTAATTCTGTAGATTTGTAATGATTTTTTTAAAGTGAAACAAACATCCTCTTATCCTGGCAGCCTTTTGAACCCTTTTGCTGAAAATTTGCAGGTTTTTCTAAGTATGGAGATGAATCATGAATGGTCAAACATGTTTGAACTACAGATGGCTGAGAGTGGTGTTACCGTCTGCTGTTGTGTTAGGGAGCCACCAATACCTCCGTAGGCAGAAGGTTTGTCAATGGACAGCTGTGCAGGTGTCTCATTGTGCTCTTTTTCTGGTTTTAGTTACCAAAGCTCTGGGACCAAAGCAGTTCCAGTTGCCTTTCAGACCACAAGATGATTTATTAGCAAGAGCAATTGCTCAGGGCCCTAAAACCGTGGATGTTCCTGCTTCACTTCCAACACCACCTCACAACAATCAGGAGGAGTTAAGGTACGTTTTCCTTGACATCTTCAAGAACATATTTTGGGAAGATTCTTTGATCTTTTATTAGGAGATGAGACTCTGGAAGTGTGAAGAAATGAAATCTGTTATGCACAGCTACACAGTGCAGAGAACATAATGACAAATTTGTTCTGGTTAACTCTTAGTATTCCATGTACAGAGAGCAGCATAGCCAAAGAGGTGGCTTCTGCCCTTGCTAGACTAGATTCTGTTAAATTGTTAAGAATTCATTAGCTTGCTTTCTCAAAAGGGGAAGAAAACTGTACAGGTACAGTTGCGCTATGGCAGTACATGGCTTGAGAGTCAGTCTGTAAACACCCCAGCTTACTTTTTGTTACCATGTGAGAAAAGCTTGCTAGAACATGACATCTACAAAGATCTTCCCTGTTGCCTTCCCTTCCCTTGCCTAACCAAATGTTGGGTGTCTTTGAGGCACTGAAGGCTGTGCATGGAAGAGGGGAGATAGACCAGTGAAGACACTTAAAACAGAAAGATTAAATACTACTTTTTACACAGGCAGGCAGAGCTGTAAGGAACAGGCACGTTTGTAATGGAGCCTGGGCTTTGTTAGTGCCTCTTTTGCTCCGTGGATCCTTCCCAAGACATGATCTTGTGCAATGATGGAGTCTTAGATGGCCAGAAGCAACAGCCTGCCATGTAATTGTGTTCCATGGCTAGTAGCAAGTTCACTTCACCTCCCCATCATGATTTGACTTACTAAAGGCAATTCTAGACTGTTTCCAAAAAATCTTTTTTTTGTGATTTTGTTCCAGAGTTCAAGATCACTGTGAGGACAGAGACACTCCTGACAGCTTTGTTCCTTCTTCCTCTCCTGAAAGTGTGGTGGGAATGGAAATCAGTAGGTATCCAGACTTGTCAGTTGTAAAGGAGGAGAACCCAGAACCTGTACCATCTCCCATCATTCCCATCCTACCTAGCAGTACTGGAAAAGGTGAGACTGCAGAGCACCAACAGCTAGAATGAGGCTTTTGTTTTTTTCTTTTTTCACTCAGACATGTGAAGGATTAACCTGGTGTGTTTTGGTTTATTTTCAGGTTCAGAAGCCAAAAGGAATTATATAAAATCAGAACCTGGTTCAGGAGCGTTACCTGGTTCTGGCTTCTTTGCCTCTCAGCTTGGACCATCCCAGAATGGTCCTAAATCTGGCCTTATATCTGTAGCAATTACTTTACATCCCACAGCTGCTGAGGTAAAAGAAATAAGCTTTTATTAAATATATAAAGCCCAACAGCAGTTAATATCTTTTATAGATAGTGAATCTGAAGGGGTTGTAGCATAGTACAATAAAGCAGCTGTTGCAATCTGCTAATAGTTTTCATTACTGCAATGCAATATTGGATAATCTCTTTGTCTTACTTCAGCTGCCCGTCCAATGAAAACTAAGATGTGTTTTTATTGCTGTTTTTAGAACATTAGTAGTGTTGTAGCAGCATTCTCCAACCTGCTCCACGTCAGAATTCCCAACAGTTACGAGGTTAGTAACGCTCCAGATGTCCCATCCTCCATGGCAGCCGCCAGCAGTCACAGAGTGAACCCATCTATGGAGTACAGGCATCACTTACTACTTCAGGGTCCTCAGGCAGGATCCATGGGATCTGCCAGGATGGTTGGATCCTACGGACTGAAGCAGCCTAATGTGCCATTTCCTGCAAGCAGCAATGGTGAGGGGGCATTAATTCTTTTCAGTTTTCAGTATCAACATTTTAACTGAGCCGGTGTTAATGCATTTCAGCCTCATAAATTCATGCTTTAGAATTAAGTAATCGATTCTTGTTCTAAATACTTTTGGTTTTGTATGTGTTCAGTACATGTGGTCCTGCTCCTTGTGTTAAGCATAGTTTAATGGATCTGATCCAACTCTGATTTCCATTATGTTATCTACATAAATGTCAATGAGGATTTTCTTCCCATAGTTCCCAGCATTATTAGTTTGTGGGGTTTTTTGTCCAACCTAATTTTAAATTCTTCATTTGGAAAGGTTGTTCCTGTGCTGGAAAATCTGACATAGCCATGAAGCATGTGATCTTTCATTGGTTTAGTTATTAATTTCTTGTACAAGAATGTATTTTTGCCTTGTTCACGCAGTTGGTTTTGGTCTAGTTAAAACAATTTCTACATCAGGCTGTAGTTTAAAGCTTGCCTTCTGTGCCCTATTCAGGAGGATGCTACTCCTCTAGACCACAGAAGAGTACTGTGACTTCTTACTAATTTAGTTCAGTCTGATACAGCTTCTAACAGACTCCCCCATTTTCTAGGTCTAGCTGGCTATAAGGAGCACAGCCAGAATATTGCAGAAGGCTCAGCACTGAGACCTCGGTGGTGTTCTCATTGCAAAGTTGTGGTTCTTGGCAGTGGTGTGCGGAAGACCTTCAAAGACCTTCCCTTCCTCAAACAGGTACTGCAGTGGGTGTAGAGTTTCTTGCATGGAACAGTGACTGAGCAAACAAAGGCTACTGTGTGTCATGCCACTGACACCACTTCCACATTTCTATGTAGTTTCCTTTCTCTGCGTGTCCTAATTCAGGTCAGGTGCATTTTAGTACAAATAAGCAATGTCAGAGTTGTTACTTACAGAAAACTAACTTCAGCAAATTTTGTAAAGTAGGTCTCATGTAGAGCAGCCCCCTAAATTTTGGTACTAACCTTCTTTCATGACCACTTCAGAGACCTTCATTCCAAAGGGGCTTATTTTCAAGGCAGCACCATATAGCCATGTCAGGAAGTATTGTAAGAGTAAGAAGGCTTGCACCATTCTTGAGCAGGAATCAGAGTGCAGTCTCTGTCTCTTGTTTTTACACTGGGAACCATCTTTCATTCTAAAAGTACCATTGCTCTTTCAATGTGATTGAGATAATTATGCATCAGAGGTGTGTGTACATAGATACACACATACACATATAAAGGCATACATGTATATAGAGTGAAAATTTATGTACAGAAGTAATGGGTTGACTTTGTCAGAAAAGCCTTGAATTCTCAGTAATGTTTTGCAGATGGATCAGCAGATAAAGCAGTGTGATCTGTCTTTGATTAGGCTGAAATGAGACATTTCTTTGCTATCTAAAGATAAAAGAAAATGGATTTTGCTTTGCAAGTGTGCCTATGGAACAGATGGTTCAATGGTATAGAATGCTTTATTTTGATGGGTAAACTTCTGTTAAAGGGAAGAAATGCTAAAGAACAAGGTTGTAGGTGGTGGTAACATTAGATGCCAAATAATCAAGTATTTATATCTCAGCATCACTCATTATTTCACAAATGTTCTACAAATAAAGTGTTCCTGGCCAGATTGGAAAACTTGTCTCATTACACTCACTATGTGAAGAATGGAGTTAAATGCACTTCTGATAATCTCCTGTGTTTGGTTCCCAGGATTCTCAAGAAGGCTCTGATAAAATGAAGGACATTGTATTCTGTAGCAACAACTGCTTTGTTCTTTATTCAGCAGCTTTGCAAGCGAAAAACTCAGAGAACAAAGTAAGTATCAAATACTGGTAGACCCTAGTGAGCAGAACTTACTGCAGCTATTGTTTGAAGAATTTTTTGAATGGGGAGGAGGAGAAGTCTGCACTTTATTTTGGAGGTTTATAAATTAATAGCTCTGTATTCAGATGTTGAGATTCTGAACCAGCAGCACGACGTAAAATTCATATTTGCAGAACTTTGTCTGCAGACAAAGCAGAACAGTAGCCACCTTACGGTGTTCTCAGACTCTGAAGATGCAGTCTCCAAAAAGCAGTCATTTAAGTTCTCTGGGCATTGTACAAACCCCAAGAATACATCCCTGCAGGGCTATATTTTGTATTTTGATTTGGTTTGTACAGTTAAAAAAAAAAAAAAAAGGCAGCTGTGCAAATCAACTGAACAAGTTTGCAAAAAGACTTCTGTTTGTTCAGTGTAACTGGAAGAGTACAGTCCTGTTCTCTGGCTTTGTCTGGGCAAAGCTGCCATTTTAAATCATGAATTGTGAAAAGGCTAGTGAATAGCCTGCAATGACAGTGATGAGGAAAGAGATTTCTGATTACTGGAGGACATTTGAAGAAATTCGTTCAACTGGAATTGGAATTAGGCCATAGATTTTTACCAGGTGGTCCCTGAGACGTTCCAGAGTCTCTTTCTCTGGAGACTTTCAAAACCTGCCTGCATGTGCTCCTGTTCAACCTGCCTTGGGAAAACCTGCTCGAGAAGGGCTGGACTACGTGATGCCCAGAGGTGCCTTCTAATGCCCTCCATGCTGGGATTCCCTGATAACTTACATTATCTGTTTAATCATTAAAAGTGGGGTAGTCTTCATTTAAGACTAAATGATCCTGCCAAGTTGATTTTCTCACAGATAAACATTTTTGAGTACTTCTTTTAACTGGCTGGTTTCTACTTTCTCTAGCTCAAATGTGCCTTTCTTTCTCTAACCCAGTGGCAGAAGATACCATGTGCTTCCAGCGTTACCTAATGAATGCTTTCTGATAGTCTTGTATTTAGTGTAGATTTACCACCTTGCTTCAAGTGCATCCTACTTATTTTTTCAGAAGAAATTAAAAACAAACAACCAAAAACCCCAACAACCAAAGCAAACCTACTAATCAAACAAAACCTAACCAACCAAAACCCTGGAGAAGATAAATGTGTGTACAGCCACATCCTTTTAGTGTCCTCAGTAGTTCATTTCCACTAGTATTTAAACAGGGTGATATTTCTGCACGAGTGCATCATCATGTACATAATTAAGCTAATTAAATGTCATGTTCAGCCTCTTGATCCTCTCATTTACTCTTCCAAGATTAATCATATCAACTACATTAAGCACTTTTCAATCTAGACTTCCGTTGTTGTTCTTGTTTTCTCTCCTCTGCAGGAATTTCCTCTTTGCTGTTTCCAGGAAAAATATGTAGTATTTAGTTCCAAATCTTCCCCTACTGCCAAATCACAACATTCTTACTCTACATTAATTCTGTGACCCATATTTTAATATTTCTGTTGTAACACAACTTTCTAAAAATACCCAGGACCTAGCTCTTTTAGCCTATTTCGGGCAACTGAGTAGTTTTTAATTCATAACCTGGACAAAAGACTATTTATGTTTCCTCTTCTGTATTAAAGGACACCACATTTTAGATTGACTAGGAGAATTTTTGTGCTCCATGTCCTGCCACAAGCTATGATAACACAGCTTGGGCCAATTTCCATCTTTCTCTGTTGCTGCATCATGATTTGTGGCAGTCTCAGTAGCTTCTTCCCCACTGCCCTGATGTGTTTCAGGATACATTTAATGGCTAACGGTTTGGGATTCTTCTCTTATGAGTTTTCTGTTTTGATCTAGCAGGAGTCGGTTCCATCTTTGCCACAGTCACCAATGAAAGAGAGACCGCCCAAAGCATTCCATCAGTACAGCAACAACATCTCCACTTTGGACGTCCACTGTCTGCCTCAGCTGCAGGAAAAAGTTTCTCCACCATCATCACCGCCTATCATGTTTCCCCCTGCATTTGAAGCAGCCAAGGTAGAGGCAAAACCGGATGAGCTTAAGGTAACAGTGAAACTAAAGCCGAGGTTAAAAGCAATACACGGCAGTCTGGATGACTGTCGGCCTCCAAGTAAGAAATGGAAAGGGATGAAATGGAAAAAGTGGAGCATTCAGATTGTGATTCCTAAAGGATCATTCAAACCTCCTTGTGAAGAAGAAATAGATGAGTTTCTTAAAAAACTGGGCACAACCCTTAAACCAGATCCTGTGCCTAAAGACTACAGGAAATGTTGCTTCTGTCACGAGGAAGGTGATGGATTAACTGATGGACCAGCAAGGCTTCTTAACCTGGATTTAGACCTTTGGGTCCATTTGAACTGTGCTCTTTGGTCTACAGAAGTCTATGAGACACAAGCTGGTGCCTTAATAAACGTGGAGCTAGCACTGCGAAGAGGCTTGCAAATGAAATGCATGTTTTGTCACAAAATGGGTGCCACCAGCGGTTGTCACAGGTTAAGGTGCACCAATATTTATCACTTTACCTGTGCCATTAAAGCACAATGCATGTTTTTTAAAGACAAGACCATGCTTTGCCCCATGCACAAACCAAAGGGAACTCATGAGCAAGAACTTAGTTACTTTGCAGTCTTCAGGAGGGTCTACGTTCAGCGCGATGAGGTGCGGCAGATCGCCAGCATCGTTCAGCGAGGAGAACGTGACCACACTTTCCGTGTGGGCAGCCTGATTTTCCACGCGGTGGGCCAGCTGCTGCCGCAGCAGATGCAGGCCTTCCACTCCTCCAAAGCACTCTTCCCCGTGGGTTACGAGGCCAGCCGCTTGTACTGGAGCATGAGATACGCCAACAGGCGCTGTCGCTACCTCTGCTCCATTGAGGAGAAGGACGGGTTTCCGTTGTTTGTCATCAAGGTTGTGGAGCAAGGCCACGAAGATCTGGTCCTTACTGACACAACACCAAAAGGTAAATTTTGTGAACTAAGAGTGGGACTTTTGTGGGTTTGCTGTTGCTGGTATGATAAATATTTCAAACAATTGCTGCAGACACTGTTCTCTTGTCATGCTTTTAAGTGAGCTTCCAGGGCCTGTTTTTAATATCATTAGGACACCTTTGAAGCAATTGTCTAAGCTGAAAAGAAGACAACTTGTTACAAGTTCACAGATAATGAACACTGAAAATTATAGTAAGAATGAATGTCAGTGTAAGTTTCCTTTTGGGAGAAGTGACTGTTCAGGTACAATGTGAGTACACAGTTACCTCCAAATCAGCATCCAACTGTGCTGAAGTTAGTGAGCAATGAAAAGGAGCTGAGCACGTTTTTCTCAGGACAGGTACCGTTGTCTCTGGCAGAGTGAATAACACACTAGGTTGTGGGTGCTGATAGACACAGCCTTCCTCTGTCCAGTCACACCCTGGCTGGGGGAACTGCCTACCTCGAACTGAGAGCTGACAGTAATCAATGGGAAAAGAATATACTGCTTGTTTGCAGGCAATTCTGCGTTGTGCAGTTTTCTCAGAACCTCTGTGTTATTGTTGTCAAAAGATGGAAAGTTTCCATGCCATGAACACCAAAAGCTTTATTCCCGAAGTGCAGGAGAAATGTTTGTTTGGGATTTGTTCAGGGGAAAGTAGCAACTCACCAAATGATTCAGTGATTCTCTGCTTCATGTTTTAAGCATCAGCCTGTTTGTGTATGTGACCAAGAAAAGAATGCTTGGTTTCTGGTTCCTGATACCCTCAGGCACTGGATTTAAAACAGTACAACGGAGGGTTTTTTGGATGGCTGTAATTCTTTCCCTTACGGCTGCGTAGGTGTGTGGGATAAAATCTTGGAGCCCGTTGCTTCTGTTCGAAAGGAGTCAGAAATGCTCCAGCTGTTTCCCGGCTATCTGAAGGGTGAAGACCTCTTTGGTTTGACAGTCTCTGCTGTGGCCAGGATTGCTGAATCGGTGAGTCTTCACCAGCCCAGTTCCTGCTGGATCACCCCCGATTGTGGGATACCTCGTAGACATGAGAAGGGGGTCTGGAGGCAGTGTGGAGAAGGAAATGTTTCATTTCATGTGATTAACAAATTATTTCTTTGACTTCTTTTCTTTTTGTCTGTTTTTCTGCAGCTGCCAGGGGTTGAGGCCTGCGAGAACTACACCTTCCGCTATGGCCGAAACCCCTTAATGGAACTCCCTCTTGCCATCAACCCCACGGGCTGTGCCCGTGCCGAGCCTAAAATGAGTACCCATGTCAAGAGGTTTGTGTTAAGGTATTTTGTTTTAATTTCACATAGTACAGCCCAGGGTTTATAGGCTGCTTAGGGTTATTTGTGCTTTCGTCTGCTGCTTACAAACCCTGTCGTCCTTGGCTGTGTATGTGCATGCCCGAGCCGGAGGAACTGCTGTGTTGTCTCTGCTAGCTGGCTTTAAGTGTCTGTGCGTCTGGAAGAATTCTTAATGGGGTTTGTGGCTGTTTTCAGAGAAATCTTCAGTTTTTCTTGTATTCTTTCCTGTTACATGCCCAATTCCTACAGGCCTCACACCTTGAATAGCACCAGCACATCAAAGTCATTTCAGAGCACAGTCACAGGGGAGTTGAACGCGCCTTACAGTAAGCAGTTCGTCCATTCCAAGTCCTCTCAGTACCGCAAAATGAAAACCGAATGGAAGTCCAACGTCTACCTGGCTCGCTCCCGCATTCAGGTCAGTTCTCACCTCAGAAAATGTCTATCCAAGCATTGTACTTAATGCTTTTATTTCTATCCATTTCATTTTATATACATACGTATTCATAGAAGCTTTAGCTTCTATTTTCATTTTTAACTATACCACAGGCTTCCTTCAAGTCTTGTCCCAATACTGGCACTTTGGTATGGCAAATCACTTCTGTAGGTTTAGCTTACATAAAAGATATTGACAATAGTTTTAAAATAATTTTGTTAGTCATCTAGAAAAAAAACTTCACGTTTTGCCAATTTTTTTCTTTTGCGTATTTCTCAGAAACCTATTAAAATTTCTTAATAAAAAGACAGATAGATAGTGGAAGTAGGACATGCTCAGACCAGGCTGAGTCAAGTGCTGAAGAGCTCAGTGCTTGTTTGCAGTCATAAGAAATGTGTTGCTTTCTCTAGTTGTGTTGGTGCTTTGCTCCATAGACCATTTTGCTAAAGCTTTGTAACTAATCTGGCTGTGCATGAACACAGTTGTGCTTTGTTTTAGGTTGGACTTCACTGTACCACTGTGTCCCTGATAGGTTTCTCTCCATCCTAGTAAGGCCTGCTTTATTTTTCACTGAATTTAGAATCTTTTACACAGACAGATGCCAGAGGTACAAGAGAAGCTTTCTCACCTAGCCAGAGGCCAAGTATGT
>WBNM01010098.1:0-67500 GCA_013399055.1 Ramphastos sulfuratus | reverse complement strand
CTCCTCCCGGAGTGGCTGCCCTGGCAGATGCCTGAAGGACCAGATGCAGTCTTGTCACAGCTGACTCTTTCTTCTCAGTGGGAAGACATGGGTCTGTAATTACTCCAACATTATCATTCTTTGCCTCACACTGCCCCAAAGGTCAGTAACTGGATGCCAGAGCATTTGTGCAGTTGCAAAATGTTTCTGCCACCCAAGTAAAAGGCCCAAGGCTGTGCCGGTGCTGCTGGTGCTCAAGCTGCACACTCCCCAGGGAGGGCAGGTCCTTGTGGCGTAATAAACAAGCCCACCGTTGGCAAGAAAAAAAATATGCTGAGTAAGAACAGCTTTTCTCCTCTGCAGCAGCTTCTAGGCACAGGAGGAGTATCCAGGGCTGAGGCAGGAAGTCAAAGAAAGGTCAGCAGTGAAATAAACAAACTTGAGAGTGGAAGCAGAGGAAAAAAAACCACAGCAGAGAAATTATCTATCAAAAACTTCCAAACCGTGAGGGAGAAAAGAGGCAGCTGTGAAGACCCAAACGGTATGAACATTGGTTTGCATCGGTCTCTAAGTTGGTGCTTTCTGCTCCAACAGCTACAAAGAGTAAAGCCATCCAGATTAATAAAAAAATGATACTTTATTTTAAATGCAGCTACTGTCATGATCATCAAAATAGACTTTGTAATAGTTACTTTGTTTTAAATACGAGGTGACAAATGACAGCGAAGAATTTAAACTACAAGAAATGTTCTAAAGTTGTAAATCAGAAGAACTAAATTTAAATATTACAAATGACAATTTTCAGAAGATAAAAGCAAATTAAAATATTTTCCAGAAAAAGAAAAATTATTTGGCCAGTAGAACCATACTAAAAACGTGAATTAATGAGATACTGCACATGAAATACTTGAAGAGACTCCTTTCTGTCATTGTCATTTAGAAGACCCACAAAGCTAAAACCTCACCATTTAAATTACATTGCTCTTACTCAACATCAGTTCCATACTCTAGGATAATCCAAAGAACTGCTGAGAAATTGCACTTCTACATCTTGTCCTGCAGCAGGGCTGCTCCTACCACTGCTGTGTCTGAGCAGAGACCAGTGACCACCTGGACCTTCTCATGCACACAGCTCTTCATAGCAGGGTCCTTGCCACGGCTGGGATGGGTGTAGCAGCTAAGGGCTCCTCGCAAAGCCCTCCAGAATGACTTAAAATCATGGCTGAAGGGGAATCAGGTCTTGGGCTTAATGCTTCTCAGCTGCATCCTCGCTGTCTCAGCTTTCAAAATGCCACTGCTGAGGAAGGGACCCATCACAGATGGCCATGGTCACGTACCCTTTGTGGCTAAGTGGATCTACCACCTTCATGCACTGCCCCACGGAGACCTGGTAGAGGCGGTTGTTTTTCTAGAGGAGAGAGAAAGATAGATGGGGTTTATTTATAAAAACTTCTGCTCTACATCCCTGTCAAACTGAAGCCAAAAACCATGCTTAAGGGGAGGGGGTGCTGCTTCCTGAGACATCAGCCCTTCAGTAGCCTGTCTGACACACCAGACCCACAGCAGCACCATATAAAAGCCAGAGTGCAGCACATCCTGTAGCCATGTCCAGCCCTTGAAACGAAGGTGCTTGTGTCCTTACAGGGACACACTTCAGAGTGCATCCCAGGGCTCAGGAAAGAGGGGCCCCACAAGGCTGCAGCTTTGCATCTGGCCAAGCCTTAGCGACACCACTGCCCTCTGCACCCACAGCCTGGGGAGCTCCTACACAGTGTGACAGGCCTCCCAGTAACCTGGGCAAGACCAGACCCTAATCAAGTGAGAAGAAAACAGATCCTTCTTTTCCCACCCCCCACCCAAGTAATCTGTATTTCTCCTCCCACTAACAGTTTGCTGTTTGAAAACCAAGCATTTTGGGGTCCCATTTCTGTCTGGAAAGGCTCTCTACAGAGCCCTAGCAGCTCTCGTGGCCCAGAACCTCCTGCTCTTCTGCATGATGGAATGCGGAGCACCGACATGACAGGAGCTGTGCTGGGCCCTGTATCACTGCTTATGGCCATGAGCACATGTCCAGTGAGGCAGGAGAACACGGCAAGATACACCACATTCCTCCAGACCATCCCCCACTCTGAGTCTTGTACTGCAATCAAGTGCACTGTAGCAGTGACTTGCACACTGGTCTCCTTGCTCCCACAAGTCTTCATCATCTAAAGAGTCCCAGCCTGCTCACATAATCCTCCTGTGAAAGGCACCCCACACCTTTGATTTGCCCTGAAGATAAACCTCTGAATCTTCTCCACCCCTAATTCAGCCTTTCTGAGATGAGACACATGCAGTACAGGCAGACTGCAATGGTGTGGTAACATTTGATTCACTTCCTTTTGTTGTGCTCATTACCAATCTGACCCTGCTACAGATCCATCCCCTCAGGGACAATGGCCAGATCAAACCCCACATTTCACACTAAGCTCAGATTCTCCTCCACCACCACAGGCATCACCTAAGAGTTAGGTGCATTAAATTTCACAGCCATGGTCTTAGTCTTGTAAAATCTTTGTCCACTAACTCAGGCTGAAAAACCCTGAATAGTCTCTTACCAGCAGCAGAATTCTTCAGCTTGCTACTCCCACTACCACTTGCAGCTGTAGCACTGCTGGTGCCAAGCATCAGATACACTCAGTCCTGGGCTCATGCAATACCTGCCTCTTATCTCCAAACTACCCCGGTCTGCAACAGCCTTGCTTGACTCCACTTAGGGACTCATGCTGCCCACAAGCAGTGTGGCATGAACCTTAGACAGTTCATGCAGAGCTGGTCTGGAAGCACACAAGGCGGTTCTGGCAGTGCCCTCTTTGTTCATCGACGTCTGCACTACAGGCTCACTGCTCTGCAGTGGGCATATGAAGGAGCAGCCTCTGAGTTAACAGCCAGGACCCAAATCTCCTGCCTGTGTATGCAGCACAGGCTCAGTTTAGTGAAATCTGCCACTCCAGCCTCCAAGTGATTAGACTAACACGATGCAATTATAGGGCAGAAGCAACTGCAAACAATTCTTCTGTCAATCCTCAGCTCTGTCTTGTGCATCTTCAAGCACCAAGCAGAAGTCACCACATGGACTGCTGCTGTCTCCCAGTCCCACAAACACAACACAACAAAAAGCTGTAGGGTGGATTTTGATCTCTCTGGCACATTCTTGTGAGCCATAAGTGCTGTGAGTGGCTCTGACAAGCAAAATAAGGCTAAACAGGGCTGTAGAAACCTTCCTGTAATGCAAAGGAAAGGGCTGCATGTCCCAGACCTTGGTGGAAGTCTCGAGGCCAAAGCAGCGAGCAAAGCCCAAATAACTTCTGTACAGGCTGCAGGCCAGGCCTAGTACAGCACCATTAACTTGGAAGATCTCAGGTTTCATCATAATTAAACTGAGCCCTGGTGTCCTGTTAGTGCTGCTGTCACTCAACTACCTTCATTCCAAGCCATGTGCCATATGCCAGACACTCCACTCACCCCAAAGGTCCACTGCTGCGAGCCACCAGAGCCATGGCACTTCATGAGACGAGGAGGGTCAGAGGAGCGAGTTTCCGAAACGTCTAAGCACAGCAGATTGCTTAAAATCAGCTCATGGTCTTCATTGTAAACCCAGACCTGAAAGAGAAGGCAAAGGCATTCAGCTCAGTGTTTCAGGGCAGCTGCCCTGCAGCTTTTGTTCAGCAACAGAGGAGATGCTTTGGCACCTGGATACGAGAGAGGTGCCTTGCAACCATCGCTGTCTCTGGAGACATTCAAAGCCTGCCTGGATGGGTTCCTGTGTGACCTACTCTAGGTCATCAGGCTCTGGCAGGGAGGGTGATCTTTCAAGGTCCCTTCCAGCCCCTAACATTCCATGATTCTGTGATTCTGCTCTGTAATCAGTGTTTTCAAAACTAAGCAGCCCCTTCTGTCCAGGCAGCAAGAGCAGAAAGCGCAACAGGCAAGCAGTGGATTGACCTGTGAGCAGGTGACCAGCCACTCTCTGAGCCAAGGCATTAAGCCAGGCAGTAAATTTCCTTACACAAAGACAGTCATGAACGAGGGTGAATTGCCTCAGCTCCAAGTAGGGAGCCAGAAGAGGATGCTGGGTGATAGCAGATGGCCCAAGAGCCATGGGGAAGTAGCTTGGCAGACATAAAAGGCCAAAAGGCATATCCAATCTTCTTTGAAATTGCTGCATTTGGCCACAAACACATAGGAATTTATTTAACATTGTGCCCTGGAGTCAGCTTGTAGATGATGAATGCTAAGAAACCAAAATCAGCTGTGCAGATCCTGGTGCCAGGTAGGCTATGATACTCTGCAATCCTTGCAGCTGGTGGCCTGGTGCTCAGAGATCTTCACTGGCATCCAGGTGCTATCAAAACATTCCACACTGCTCTCCAGGGAGTGAGAAATCACTGGTGTCATCATTCCCATTCTGAAACAACATGCTCCATAACTGGCAGATTTATGGCATCACTGCTCCCCAGCCACACTGCCTTTGCTAGCTGTGCCATGCTCAGAGGGAAACCAGCCATCCCACTCCCACATCACACCCACTTCCTTTTAGCTAAGCCAACAGGAAAATGTGGTGATATGCACCTCTAGAGCCTACACAATACCCTAGCAGCTCACAGGGTGGTGGGAACTGATTTAGTCCCTCTCTGGGGCCCAACTGTATAAAGCAAGAATGCCCCCATTCACCTTGGCAGCTTTAACTGCATTGGGGTTCCTGAATTTACATGACATTGCAGGACTTTCTCTGGGGTCACACTGAAAACTACCTATCAAGGAGCAAGGACTCATTTAAACTCAATTTATCCTCTCCTACTTTAGCAGAAGTAGGTACTTTCATTGTTGCCATTCAGTGCCTTCAGACCTGCAAAGACCTGGGCCAAGATCAGACAGGTGGAGGACATGGAGTTCTCATTACCAACAGGATTTCCTGACCTCTCTGCCACAAAGCAAAGAAATGAAGGTACTTTGGTGTGTGCACTTCAAAAGACCCTGGGTTACACAGGGGAATGGAAAAGGGAAAGCATATGAAATCTGTAACTGCAGTGCAGGGAAGGTACTGAGACCATCTGGCTAAACATCAAACAACTGCTATTCTGAACACACTGCAGGGCCCCACATTCATGGGGCACCTGACAGCACCTCCCAGCCTCTCTGGATGCTAAGCAGGTGACAGCACAGCTGGCCAGGTCTATTGCTTCGCTGCCATTTCCAGACCTGACCTCAGGGTGGTATGCACAAGGAGCATCCTTGTTCATCTGCCTCACTTGCAAGCATCAACTCCTTTCCTTCTGACTTCTAACCCTGTGAATGAGAAGGAATTGAGTCCCTCATAATTGCATCAGAAGGCACACAAGGTTCTTCTGGTGCATTTTTCTAGCCTTGTTTCAATGTCATACAGCTCTGTGCTGCAGCAACTATGCCCACTCTGATTTCTTTTATTTTATTTCTACTAGATCTGTGTGAGTTTCTTGCTCAAACTACAGGATATCAAATTCTAGACAAGAAAAGTCAGGCAAATAAAACAAATCTGAATTTAATTTTTTTGGTTTTTTTTTTTGTTTGTTTGTTTGTTTGTTGTTTTTTTTTGGGGGGGTTTTGTTTTCTCTGATGAAACTGAACTCAGCCTTCTGAAGGGAACTGTGACACAGGACACTGCTCAGCTGGCCAGCACAGCTGAGAAGCACACAGCTCATTCATTATTGCAATGACTGTTACAGCACAGTGAAGATCTCCTTTGAGAAAGTGTAAGCATTTCATCAAAATTTGTCCTAATCTCAGGTATTCTGTGCCTTCTAACATACTTTTTGTCTTTAAATTTTGCCATGAGAAATAAAGCCTCACAAGATTAAAGAGGAGAGAATGGAGAAATAGCAGGACTTGCTAGAAGAGTATTATTATAGAAAGGTGAATAATGATGGAGCCAAACCCAAACAACAGATGAAACTGGTAGAAACTGAGAGAGCAGATTGCAGTGACACTGGAAGCAGACCTTTAACCAAAAGCTGAGTAATGGCAAAGAACACTAAACTGTAGTTAAACCCAGTGTGGAAGAAAGGCATATACAAGATGGTCAACATTCATTGCAAGCCAGATTGTGTGGAAGACAAAGGAAAGAGGGAAAAAAAACGATCCAAGTTTGGGACACATTATGGCTCCAAACTCAGATTACAGTACCAGTATGAATTTGCAGATTATTAACAGATTCAAGCACAAGGAAAGCAAAGCCACCCCATGAGGGTTTTTTGTTATACAAGTCCAAGCCTTTAGTTACTCCCAAGTTTAGTGACTACTCTACTGCTGAAGACTGGAAGGACGATGCTTAGGCTCACGTTGTCAGCAGCAACAGCCCAGTATAGGAAGGAAACAACTCCTGTCAAGCAGCACAGTATCAGAAATCTAAAATCAATAAGTGCTTGAGTAAGATTTACACTTCAGTTCTGAGTGATAACTTGTTTTAACCTCCTACACATTTTCTACCAAAAAATGCCTTTTAAAAAATTTATTTTATTAAAAAGGCAGCAGAAGAGGTGTTGGATATTTTCATCCTGCACCCACTTCTTAACACTTTCAGGAGAGTATCACTGTAAGATTTTGGTTTCTGAAAATGGAGTTGTGACCAGCTTGCACCCCACAGGTGAGCAGGACCTTTACGTCCTGCTCCCCAGAGACTCATGCTAACAACTGAGCTGCTCCATAAGTCTAAGGAAAATCACTGACTGCTCACTGGAGTCAAAGAATAGCACCAAGGTGGAATTGGAATATAGTGAACTGTTTCCATTTTCAAATAAAACTCAAATGGCAGATGTTATGAAAGTTGATCAAGGTTGAGGTTAAGTAAATGGCCTCTTCCTAGCAACTTTTCCCTCTGCTTCTCAACTCAGGCTAAGAGAGAAGGTGCAAGGACTCCTTCAGTCTTGGAGTGCAGCAGCCATTCAGCTGCCGACTGATCCTTCTGCTGTGCTAGATGTCCCCAGAGCACACAGAAATCTTCCCTCAAACAAAGCATTTCAGATTTGGTAGTGCTCAGATGCTGCTCAAGGCTCTCAGCCATCAGTCCCACTGCCTTCACCTCTAGCTACAGAGGCACAGAGGTCCTTCGGCTCATGCTTAGTCACCCAGACTGCAGAAGCTGGTTCAACCTCCCCATAGTGGAACCGGAACTCACAGATCTGGGGTAAGTGTTCTCACTGCTAAAGCAATGCCAGCACATGTATCCTTCTGGGGACCTACAGATAGTATAGACAGATACTGTCTGATTCCCTTCTGAGGGGAACAGAAAGCCACACATACCAATCAGATCCCAGATCCACCCCACAGGGAAGTCTGCTGCCCCCCTGGGGCCTGGGTCAGTGATGTCACTAGGAAACTCCCTGTCTGGTACAGTTCTCTGATTATTGTGCATCCCCAAAGATCAACAATCCACCTACAGTCAAACAATTTTCTAAATTCCTCAGAATTCCTTCTATTTAATGATAACAACAAATCATTCATTCACCCCAAATGACAGCCACTCCATGAGCAGAGGACTATGTATACAGTCCACAAAGAACAGCAGGCCCGGAAAAGGCAGCCTTAAATCTCAGTATAAGAGACGACTAAAAGAGCTTCTACAAATTCTGAAGTGTCAGTCAGTGGATTATAAACCTTAAGCCACTTAAGAAGAATCTTCAGCCACATACAGATTCATGCCATCAAGACAAGAGATTACAATATCCAAGGCTCAGCATTAGCAGGTGCAGAGCAGTAAGATCCAGAGTCTCCTCAGTCAGCCTTGTGGTTTGAATGATTCTCTGAAATCATCCTACCTGCTGATGAGCTGCCAGCAGAACACATCAGACACTTGTAAGAGGCAAGTCACTGTTCAATGTCATCAGGAGTATCTTACCTGGTTTTGGTCATTGTAGTCACATTCCCGAACCACTACCAGGCCTCCTTTCTGACTCGGGTGGCCCTGGGCAACCAGGCATTTGTTGGTTTGAAGGTGATACAACTATGGAAGGAAAACAGTTTGATGGATAGAGTAAGCAACAAACATCACATACCAAATGAAACACAGTATTATCCTGTGCACTACCTAGTCTGTTTGGAGTAATGCTTCATCAGAGAACTAGATCCAGGTCAGGAGCCTGTCCTCTCCACAGAAGCACAACAAAGCTGGTCAGGGGCCTGGAGCACAGCCCTGTGAGGAGAGGCTGAGGGAGCTGGGGGTGTGCAGCCTGGAAAAGAGGAGGCTCAGGGCAGACCTCATTGCTGTCTACAACTACCTGAAAGCAGGTTGTAGCTAGGTGGGGTTGGTTTCTTCTCCCAGGCACCCAGCAACAGAGCAAGAGGACACAGTCTCAAGCTGTGCCAGGGGAGGTCTAGGCTGGCTGTTAGGAGGAAGTTCTTGACAGAGAGAGTGATTGGCATTGGAATGGGCTGCCCAGGGAGGTGGTGGAGCTGCCATCCCTGGAGGTGTTCAAGTAAAGACTGGATGGGGCACTTAGTGCCATGGTCTGGTTGATTGGCTAGGGCTGGGTGATAGGTTGGAATGGATGATCTTGAAGGTTTCTTCCAACCTGGTTGATTCTATCAAACACAGAAGTTCTCAGCAAATTAGCAATCTCCTGGTTTGGGCAATGATGACAACCTAAGTCACCCAAAAGGTTTTCTGTATAATCTGAAGATTAGGTTGCCCTATTCCAACAGTCAAAAATCATTAAAATCTCATTAAGACCTCAATTCTAGCTTTAAATTGTCTGCACACTCTCAACCAACTGGTGGCCAGCAAAAGGCTTGCTTTCAGCTGGATGGTGATGTGGGGGGGATCAGGTTGGTCAGGCAGCAGTCATTGTCTGCACATCACCAACCACATCATGCACAGACAGAGGTACAAAAGACAAAGGCACTTAGTGTAGCAATGGCCACAGCTCTGCCATTTCCTTGCTCGCAGCAAAAAGCCTGACTCTCTACCAAATGCATGGGAGTGCATTTGACTGTCAGTGGGTGTGTTTGTGGGGGAGATGGCAGGCCTATCTGGCATCCACATGAAAAATCATTATTTCCAATCTGGAGCTGAATGTCAAGGGAAAAGCATTTGCTGTCCAGAACTCAAGGCCAAGCTGATTAATTAGCTAGCTGCATTTTATTATGAAGACATGAAGACACAGTTGTCTTGGCATTTGCACTGATTCTACAGATTTTTAGGAACCAGAAGACACTTCCAGTAATTAAAATTAAAGAACTGCTCCATTACATGAGAGCAAAAATTAGAGAGTGCAAACACCAAATGATATTGCTCACTAAACACTATTTCTGGAAATAGCTGTCCCAAGGCACATCGACAGCCTCCTGACGAGCACCATGGTTCTCCTGTTCCCCACATACATCTGAAACAAATTACACAAAACCTTCTCAGTAACATTTCCTTGTGCCCCAGAGACCTCTAGGAGAGATCTCATTTTCATCATTACTCACTCAACAGAAGGCTTTCAAACCATACAGCTACATCAGTTTTATACACTTTTTGCCCTTGTTTTTATTGGCTGTGCTGATCAGCATTTGATAACACTGTCACAATTTGTGATCATTACAGTTCTTCCCAGCTGTCAAACCAGCACTTCTCTGGTCCAATTAGTTTTTGGGAATAAGCTGGGATTTGGAGTGATTCATACCGAACCCTAAAGAGTCTGGCGCATATTGGTGACATTGGCTGATTGTTCTGTTCCTTGTAGGCATCTGGAAATAGTTTATACAATCAGCAGAGCCAAAGCTGACTCTCCCACACAACGCGGGGTATAATTCTTGAACCCCAGAGAAGGAAGCCAAGGAATTGCTTTTTTCCATGTCTTGTTCTCTCCCTTCTTTAAAGGTTCACAAAGTTGGGGATTTTCGCTAGGAAATATTTCCCCTTCAGTGTTGTTGAAGGATTCAGATCTCTCAAACAGTCACCTCCATATCAGCAATCCCTCAGTTAAACTTCAGGCTGAAGGCAAATAGCTGTTAAATGTAACAAAACAACAACAAAAATGTCTGATGAGGGGAATAACAGCATTTAACCACTAGAAGAATCAGCCCATCCTATCAGTTTTACTCAGGGACAAACTAGGTGTGTTTGCCCTAATAAAATAACTTAAATCTTGGTTAGGATACTGCTATAGAACTACTGCACAAACTGTGGATTCCCACAGTTGTGGATTTTTGCTTCCAAGCAAAAAAATCTAATGGTATCAGCAGGTTCTGCACAAATGCAGGTCCTCCCACCTGACTCTACTAGCAGGACAAAAACCACTATGAACAGCTACTGCAGCCTGTCTTACCTTGTGGAAAGGGCTGCATCGCTGTTTAACGCTTCCAGTTATTGTGGTAGAAGGAAATTTACTAACTATAATTTATGTATGCACAAAATAGTAATTAAAAAGGTCTTTCTTTTCATAGAGAAGACCTTGAGAAAGTTGTCCTCAGTTTGAAATCATCCACTGGTTTTGGGAAGTGTAAACACATCAGATGAATCCAGTACTGGAGAGAACAGATGCAACTGCGTGCTAGCCCATACACATAGGCGTTAGAGCTAAGGCATGAATTTAATCATGATTTCCTTCATGAATACTTGCAAAAATTTCCCTTTTCACTTCTACTTGGAAGGAAAAGAAATAAAAAAAAAAAAAAAGGAGAAAAACTCATTTATTGTTCATTATCTTACTGTCAAGACTAGAAAAGCAATCATCAGTCTCAGATGCAAATGTTCATCTCTGCAGAAAGTTATCCAGTAAAAGCAATGAGTTTGGAAACTAATTACATTGTACTCTTATCATAAACCAACAGAGCATGAATGTTTGAGGCCAAATTTCTCTCTATCCAAATCCAGATCAGAACCAACAGCCATGAAAGAGCATTCTATAAAAACATCAGAAATTTGTAACTCAGAGTTTCGAGGTAAAACCCTCATGGAATAGTATCTGAAGATAACCTGAAATATAGATCAGAGCGAAACTGATTCACCTTCCTCTAAAGACACAAATTCTGATACTTTCAAGACAGCTCATTGCTAAATTAAACCTCTATGGTCTGTGGAAAAACAAGACAATTTTTTTGTATGTGAGCATATGTTCCCAAAAGAATTCCAAAATAACAATTCCACATTTTTAAGGAAGTTTCTCTTACCCTTCCACGCTGGATTATTTTTGGTCGTTTCTGTGCTCTGTTAATAAAAACTGGTTGTGGAGCTTTGGCATTGGGCCCAGATATTTGCATTTCAGGATAGATATTATCTAAATACCACTTAAAGGACTTGCAGTTCAGTCTTTTTCTCAATTCTACACGGTCAGTAATATTTCCATAGTTCCTCATCCTTAGCTCGGGTCTCAAAGCAAAATACTGCTCCTGTATTTAAGAGAAATGGGTTGGGGGTAAAGGGAGAAGAATTTCAGATTAGTGATTTCCAACATTTCCTGTCAGCAGAACTCCCACAGTTTCATTTAATTTTGTTTATGCTTTCAACCATTAACTTTGAAACTGGCATAGGAAATATTCCAGTGTTTAGATTGCCACAGGAGATGAAATTTACTTCCCCTACTCTGAGCTACTTCTTCTATACTGCTGTTTTTGAAGACACCTCTCAAGCATAAATTTGCCAACCTTTTAGATGTCTATTTAAAGATAAAGCAAATCAACCCTACACTTCATTGGTCCCTAGGTCAGAAAGAGATGTGTATGTTGTCATCATCCTCACTGGTGAAGGTCTCTTTAAGTTAGTTTGGTTGTTCAGTTGATTGTTTTCACTGTTGTGAGGTTCAAGTGTATTTTGTCTTCCACAGTTTCCAGCCTTCTAACTATAAAGTTACCAGGGCAAAAAAGATTCCTTATCACATTAGACCTACAAATGGCACTCTCACAGAGTTTAGTGGGTCCACACATTTATTCACTTGATGAACTGGAACTGTCCCCTGGGCCTTCTCTGAGTCCTACTTTTCCCTGTTCACCTGCATCCTCTCCAGAAAGGCCCCCACAATGCTTTTTATTCCATTTCTAATTAATAATTATAATTATGCTTGGAATTGTACCTGGTCAGGCAAGGAGAGATTAAGATTCCAGCTCAATTTCATGTGCTGTTCAGCCGTAATGCAGACACAACGAGGACAAACAGGAATTCATAAACGTACAATGTGGCATGAATACTGTTAACACAACCAGAAGGAAAATCCCCTCACAGAGCCTTTAATGCCAGTGAGATTTACAGAGCTCACAGAAAAGGCATTGTATCTGCACATGAAGTTGTTTACTAGACACTATTTAGAAATCAGTTTCAGGGCACTGAGTTATGGTATTTGGTTGGATTAATCTCTAGTACGCATCTGGAACTTATTTACCATAATGTGGTTGCATAGAAATTGCAAAGACCAGAGAAGCTAGCCACCCAGCACATCCTGGCAGTTTTCAGTTACCCACTGCCATCTCTGATAGAGAACAGAAAGAAAAATTACACATCTGTGCTTGACCTTTGAGCATTTGGATGCACTTGATATATCACTGTTATTTTAATAGTAGAGGCAGGGCAAGCACTAAGCATGTTCGACTGTTGGACAATGTTGAGGAAGTTTGGAGATAGACTGGATATCACTGTCAGAAAATCAGAAACCAACCTGCTTAAAAAAAAAGGAAGTTGCTAGTCTAATTGCCTTTTTGCTGGTTAAAGTTCAAGTTTTAGTATCCTACTTTTTCTGCATTATTTATTTCTATTTTATACATGAACCTTTTCCATGTTGCTTTTGACAGCTATGAAAACACTGCTGTTTTCCCTTCTCTTATGCAATTTTATTTACTAAATACTGATATATGATCTTTGCTGCAAAACAAGCCTGTTAAATCTTATCTGTGTACTATTCGTCATGCAATCACTTCAGTAAATTATACTGGCCCCAAATATTTGCATTACACTTATAAAAACAGAATTATTTCCAGGCTTGCCTTTCATATATAAATCTGTCATCATGACAGTCTCTGGCAGCTATCAGAGAATTAGATTAGAAACAGCTGGAAACATTCAGGACAAATCTGTGATAAGAGACTGCTAGATTCAGCAGTTTACATCTTTGTTGGACAAAGCAGTATTAGCTGAAAATTATAACAAAGAATCAATTCCCAGCTTCAGAGATATTAGCTGAAAATTGTAACAAAGAATCAATTCCAAGCTTCAGAGAAAGTCAACATTAATCATGAAACAACTGTGCCCAGACACCAATAAAGGGGAAAGTGATAGATCAAATCTACCAGTGCATTACAGAGATGGAGATAAAAATTAATGACCCCTAAAGGGTTTCCTCAAACTGACTGAACACCAAGATAAAGGATGAGGTTTCAAACATCAGTCTCTAAAAAACCTCTTGCATAAAAATGTAGGGACCACAGGAGCTGGCCAAACAACAAATCCTAAAGTTTCACAAGGCAAAATGTCCTCAACTACCACAGAGATGTGTGTTTCACAAAAAACGGATAAACATTCAATAGCATCAATAACAAAATCTGAAGACAAAGAAGGAATATGATTGGCCTTGAATCCAGAAATCAGTCCTGACTGATCTTCCAGGGCAAAACAGAGTAAGGCTCAGACTGCTAATCAGAACAAACACACACAGAGACACACCCTCCAAACCAGCAAACTCCTTGTCTCATTAACATTGATACCACCTGAAAGGATATAGCCATACATGGCTGTCATGTAATAATGATCCTGACACAAAGCGATGCAGAGCTCACAAGAACTCATTCATTTATACTGTGATACTTCATTATAAAGGCATAAAAACAATCTCCTCAGGAACTAGAAGTAACAGGGATGAGACTTGAGCGCTCAAAAGCCAAATGACAATCCTACAGAACTTAGGAATTTATATAAAAATTAACACTAGGAAATCAGACTAGAAAAGGAAGACCCCATCAGAGGTGCTAACAGACCCCACAGTCCTTTGACAAACAAGCCAGTCAGCAACCTTATTTCACAACCTGCAATTGTCTCTTACCTTGTATTCGTCCATCCACACATGTGCCAGTCTCAGAGAGTTATGAGCCATGGTGTCCTGTCCCCCTGGTGAGCCATAGGGACGTCTTTTACGGAAAATATGTCCCACCCTGGAGCAGGGGATGATCAGAAGCCTGCCACCACACATCCAGATCTGTCCAGACAAAAGCAGAAGATACTTCATTGTACACATACTGACACTGCCTCCTCCCCTTCGAGAGATGCTTAGGCAGGCTTACATATCACAGAATCGCAGAATGTCAGGGGCTGGAAGGGAACCCAAAAGCTCATCCAGTCCAACCCCCCTGCCAGAGCAGGATCACCTGTACCAGATCACACAGGAACACATTCAGGCAGGTTTTGAATATCTCCAGAGAGGGAGACTCCACAACCCGGCAGGGAACCTGTTCCAGTGTTCTGTCTTCCTCACAGGGAAAAAAATCCTCCTCATGTTAACATGAAACTTCCTACGTCTCAACTTCCACCCATTGCCCCTTGCCCTGTCATTGGGCATCCCATCGGTGACAGGATTGTGATGGGACCATGATGGGATTAGGTGTCAGTAATGTTGTTCTACATGTCATGCTTTCTGACAAACCAACTTATTAGATCTTCAGATTAGGAAAGGCTGGTTCTGTCATATCATCACACTTTCCACATAACAAATCATGGCTTTCATGCAACAAATAGTAAATCTACTAAAATTTTATGCTCTAATGACCTATTAGAAAACAATGAAATATATGTGCTGGAATTAAACTTGCATACTAACATATCTGAATTCATTTACCTACATGAGATTTACATGTCCACACTTCCATGACAGATGATGCAAGTAGTCGACATCAAGGGAGCCTGGAGAACCTTTCAACTAATTACAAAGAACTGTTTTACACAGCTGTTTGTTTCTGTCTAGCATATGGAAATTCAGAAATACTGTTCACATTCAGATGCTACATTTAGGTAGCCCTCTGTTGGACTAACACCTTCTCCTGTCTCAGAAAAATCTTCTTACATTAGCAGTTTATAATCAAGTTACTTTTAAATCTCCTCTCAAATAAGACAAAGACTAATTATCTTTACAGCTCTCCCCCAGGAAGATGAGGCTTCTAGACACCAGGAAGCTCTCTGAATAGACTCAAATTTTTCTAAGCCCCTTTTCAAAACTGTCACACAGTAACAACAATTTCCTCACACTCCATGCACTTCTGCTCAGGTATCTAATAACTGCACTTCGTACTAAAGACTTGATGTATTGTAATGCACATGCAGTATATTAAATGCCAGCTCCTATTTTTTGATCTCTAATCTTGATTTCTTTAATGATCCAACTTGACAGAGTTCTCTAAAGTTTTGTAGACTGTGTGTTTGGTTTGGGGGTTTTGTTGTTGGTTTTTTGGTTGGTTGGTTTGTTTTGTGGTGTTTTGGGGGGTTGTTTGGGTTTTTTGTTTGGTTAGTTAGTTTGTTTTTTTTTAAACATTAACTTTACTTTTTAATCCCTTTTCATATTTGTCATGATAAGTCTCTCATTTTCCAGCGAACACAAAAAGTTGCCTTTCTTTCAGTGAAGTGACAGGAAACACAAGACAAAATATAGGCAGACCAATTAAGTATTACTTTCAAATCTCTTGATTACAATTTTCTCATCAGTTTTCCAACCAAGCTGACTCCTTTGCATAATTCTTAATTCAGTTACAATAAAAATTTGCATTTTCAGGCCCTCAAAAATGAGGCTGTAAGTGTCTGAAAGGCCATACACACATCTAAGGAAATATAATAAGCTTACTTGATACCAACGTTGCTGAGCATCACACATCTTTTTAACCAACTAGTGAAATCATTAGACTTTGCTTATAAACTCTTCTCAGAAATTTGCGTGACTCTTCTGTCTTTATAGCTATCATTAAATGCTGCACCAAAAAAGAAAAGCTGCAAACATTTAACTACAGAGCTCAAAAGTCTCTTTATTCTTCCCAGTAAACTTAACTTGAAGATTACTGTAAAGGCAGTTACTGTGCACTGAAGGCATCCTTCCTGGGAGTGAAAGTGCCAATTTCTACGTGCAAATAGCTATTCCAGTGCTAAAGAAATGGTACATAGGGAAGAGAGGCAGACAGACACTGATGTTTTTGCTCCAATGTACATAAAATCTAGATTACCCTAAAAGATATTTCCAGATTTTCTCCTCCCCAGATGTCCATGCCACTATCATACTGCCCAAGTTCGTTAAAGTACTCGCGATCCATGGCAAACAGGCCTCCAGCCATCGTCGGTGACCTAAAAAAAAGGAACATTGAAAGGAGATCATTTTATTTAAGAAAAAACAAACCAGAGCAGTAACTTTAGCTGAGTCTGCTCTCTTAAATTGTACATTTAAGATATGGTATTTTCAATCTTACACTTAGACTTACATAACGCAATTTGAACACCACAGACACGAGATATTATCAGATCACACTCATAGAGGTCTGCTTTTGGAAATGAGACTAAGAGCTCTTTCATTAATCCAATACCTATAAGCTGCATTTATCTTGAGGAAAACAGATAGGACAGGGAAAGAAGAGCAAAGTGGCTGTCTCTGCTAAACGAACCAAACCAAAAAAGTAAAAACTCGTGCAGGTTTGGAGCCCATTAAGTTTCCTATAGTGAACCTTAAGAACTGGCTTTACTTCAATCTTTACCAGATGCTATTTCCCCCAGTTACAAAAGGTGTGCACTTGCCCACAGTAACCTGTTCTCCCTCTTACAGGGGCAAATTATCCAGACCAGGCTTGACTGAATTGCAGAAAGAACAAAATCTACACTATGCATTACTTTCCCATCTTAAATTAGATCAAGAAACAAGGTGCAAATTTAAATTATGAAAGTCAAAAGGCTGCTAAGAGAAATGGTACTCTGCCTCATATATAAAATTTAAATGCCAGGAGCACCATTCTTTATTCATGCAATCATCAGTTTCTTGGTAAGTTATTTACAGTCTGTAAATCTGCATAGTTGTTCTCTTTGGTATTTTCCATTTTTTCTCCTGGGCTGTGTTGCTACAGTGGTGCTCCATTGTGTAAAAAAATCTGTCTGTGGTCCCCAGCATAGAGTCTTTTAGGTTGAATTATTACTGTATCACAAAGTTATAATATATGGATGTTCTAGAACAGAACAAGAGTAAAATGAGCACATAATGATAGTTGATACAATGGGTTGGAAACAGACTTGTTCTCATCCTTCTTAAATCAAAACCTGTGTCATGAAACCAAGCCTAAGTCTGGATTTCCTTGCTTGTTATCACACAATTTTCTATTACAGTTTCTGTCACTTTAAAAACTGGGTTGAAAGGTTGTTCTCAATTTTCTCCATTCCCACCACTAAAATATTTCATTACGAAAGGTCTCTAAAATATAAGACTTCCCATCTGATGGAAAGCCATTTTCAGAGGTTCAATAGCAATCTGGCTTCTTCAAAGCAGGCAGAGGAAGTCACTTTCATATGAAAAAAATAATCTTTCTAGATGATTAGACTCCTTCAATAAAGTTCTCTGCCTTTGCCATGGGAATTTTTCCTTAAAACGAGTTGAACAAATGCAACAGTGTTGAACACAGCAAGAACCAATCTTGAGGCACTCCCCAGAGCAACTGTGAGCAGGGTTCTTAACAGAAGAAAGACTGTAAGACTTTCTATACTGGTTCCTCACTCAGCTTTTCCCAGTCTGCCCTTTCCCTTCCAGTTTCAGAAACTGCCACAGCAACACATTCCCAACAAGCCAGTCAAACTTTTAAACAACTTAAGAAGTTTCCTAGCTTCTCAGACCAAAGCCTGTGATGGGTAGATGTGGAAAGACTAACTGCAGAGCTGGCAGATGACAGCAGATGACATTGTGCTGGAGCTGCTTTAGTCAGCCTGAAATGCTCTTTATTTACAGTCCAAGGAAAGAAAATTAAATAGATGAGCCCACCCCATTTCTCATTCACTTTGCAAATCACTCACAAGTACATTATCTGCAGGGTAGCAGTTTGTAAAAAATGTAAAATTGTTGAGCATTTTCTACACATGCCAGCAACATGTAAAATTAGATAATGGTTGGACTTGATGATCTTAAAGGTCTTTCCCAACCAATACAATTCAATGATTTTCTATGGTAAACCTAAGTTATGTTCTGAGATGGATACCTGCAGTTAGCAAAAGCACAGTCAGCTTCCTGTCATTGTTCTACAGGCACTGATCCTTCTCATGAAGGGATTCACACTGGGACAGCTTCTCATATCTGAACCACGTGTGTCTGCTACTGCAAAAAGTGTCTACTGACATAACTTTGTAACAGTTACATGTGCATTAGGAACCAGACATTGCCAGTTCCGCGCAGGCAAGACAGCCACTGATGGTTAACAGATTAAGGAAGGTAACTTGGAAGTCCTGATGTTAAGCTTTACCAATGCTTTTGATTCAGAATAACTCAAAAGACTGCAAAAACAATACAGACAGGCTTCCAACAGACAGTTTTAGCTATTTGCCACACTGTGTAAAGGCATATTTAAAAGATGGTTTTCATATCCATGTGTGTTCATTTAGGAATTTTTATGACAAAATAGCTGGTTGAGAAAAAATATAAATGAAATCTAATGCAAAAAAGTTATGCTTGACATAGAAAATTATGCTCTCACGTTCTCTCCCATCAGTCAGGAAGCCACCTCCCTATTACCACCAAAACATATTTTCCCAGTCAGTATTTCATGACAGAAATTATAGAGCCTGTATTAGTGGGATACGCAGGCTGTTACTAGCACAAAAACAGTAACCAAAATCATGACTAAGCCAAGCACATTGACAGACTGGAAATCAACATCACTACACAGCTCAAAAGTGATATTGTAGAGATTTTGTGAAAAATAGCATAAGCTTCTGAAAATTTCTGCCTCTAGCAATAGTTGGTGTTGCATAAGCAATCTCTAGAAGTGTGCTTTCTGACCTGTATATACAGATATACCGAATCCATGATTAAACGTCAGAAACTCCAATGGGAATGGGTAATAGTAACCAAAGCTATTTCTAAGTAAAATAAACACATCAGGTATTTGACAGGCTAGGCAACTGCTGCTAAAACTGCACACCCAGATTACACTCCATAATGCTTAAGTGCTTCATATTATCCATATGCTACACAGAGCTCCATACCATGTAGGAGGAACCTTACTTGATTGGAGCAGTGGCTCCCTCAGGTCCTTCCAGTTCTGACAAAGGAACAAGATCCCACTTAAAGTGCAGGCCCCAGTTAAACCCTCCACGGACAGCTGGGGAAGAGCTGTAGGTGAGAGTGTCAGCACTGATTATGTCAATCACAGGGCACACCACAGTCCTGCGATCTTCTCTGATGGGAGTCAGCAGAGGTTGCAACCACATCTCATTCACCTCACAGTGACTGTCCAGGAATACCAGCACTGTCCCTACAGAGACCAAAGCACACAAAAGACAGAGATCCATGGTAACAAGAAACACGCAAACACATAGACAACTATAGCAGCAGCAGAGCATCAGCAGTATCACCACCCCATGTAACAGAGGGAAAACACCACCTGCACCTGAGAAAACCAGAGACTCCACAGGGATTAGTTCAATCAAAGGCAGGATCCTGACTATTCACACTCAGCTACAAACTGCTTAAGTGGGCTGTTATTTGCATTTCTTTGACAGAGTTTTATAGTCATCAGATTTTTCACGAGATTCAGTAGAGCTACTCTATTAAATGAAATATCAGACCAGCACTCTCGGAGTCAAGAGGGGAATATGTCCCAGTGCCCTACACCTCCCACATGTGAGTTAGACCACAGAGATAGAAGATGACGACAGATACTACACTGGATGTTAGTTAAGGTCTCCAATTATCATTACACAGGTACCACTGAAGGCACTATGTAGCTGTCACAACATACATTAATATAACAGCCACAGATGAGTGCAATTAACTCATGTCAAAGACAATGATATCCTGAAACAACTGCTGAAACATCTCTCACCTAGGATAGCATTATTCCAAATCTTTCTTCCCCTGCACTATGTTGTGTGGCTTAGAACATGGCATGACATGCAGAGCTCCTACAGTGGGTTAAAGCAATCATGGGTCAAACAGTCAACATCTTAAAGAGGTGCACTACAGAGAGAAAAGTCATCCTGTTAACATGTGGTCAAAGTGTGCAAGGAAAAGAGAAACAAGAAACTATACCTGTGGCATGAGAAGCTCCAATCATCCTTCCTCGAATCAAGCCTTCTCGCTTCTCATTTCTCACCAGTTTTGTGGTCTTCGGAAGCTGAGTTTTTACATATTCATCCAAGTCTTTCTTCAAGTCAGCTGAGAAAAGGAAAATGCAAGCTAAAGAACAGGTTGAATAGTGAAAGCTTTGTTTAAAGTCCCAAGATGTTCGGCCCAAACACGGGCAAAATCTTGATCAATAAGTTACGCCAATGTAGCACAGGTTCAGATCAAGAGTATCAAAAGCATAGTCATCCCATGTCCTACACTTGCCCTCCAATTGCTGTGGTCTGTTTGTTTTCTTCACACATTTTCCTGTTAACAGTTTCCCTTTTTCCTGCTGCATGGTGGAAGCCCACACAGACAAAGCTGCTACACATCCTGCACAGAAGAGGGTGATGTACCATATGACTGTGCCTTCCACAGGGCACAGTCCTGCTGATAAGCACTTCCTTCTATTTTCCCAACTAATCTTTCATGCACTGCCTCTGTCTCAGGTTTTATACTTGGCCTCGCTTAGCTGAATTCAGACTGGACTGTTACCTTTTTTTTTTTTTTTCCCCATTATTTCTTTTTATCAGCAGCAATTTCTTTTAGCATAGAGTCTGGTAGTTCCGGTTACTTTGAGACACATTCTACTAAAGGCTTTACAAGTAGAACAAAAAGGCACTGTGCAAAGAAAGCATTTCCAAATTCTTCTTATGGTGACTGTCACTTGCAGAAGTAATGAAAGCCCTTTCACACAGGCAAGTGATTGAAATTACTATGTTCCATACACTAAAACAACGCTGACACCTTTAAAAAGAAGCCTGAAGACACCTTTCATTATCCCTACCTGCTTAGCTGAGATGACAGCAGATACAAAGTACAACTCACTCACAGGAGTTGCTTTTCTAAAATCCAAAAGGATCAAAGACACTGCTGGCAAGCAGGTGCTTTTGAAGGAGAGCAAAGTTCACTGAAGTCTGTAGGCACTACTGTAACTTAACTAACATCAATGGCAATATTAAGAGTAACAATACCTTTTTCACATGAGGACAGTGCTTTAATGTTAGAAAGGAGGACCACTGAAGAGAAGATGGACATATGAAGACTGAAACCTAAGTTAATAAGCTTATGGAGAAACAAAAAGGAATACAAAATGAGGATGAAAAACAAAACCTAAAAAGCTGGTTGAGGCTTCATAAGAAACCTTGGTATGGAGGTAGACAGATTTTCAACAGAGGATATGCTGGAATAATTATTCTGATGAATTTCACTCCGAACATTAAAGGTGCTGTTAAAAACACTCAATGTCAGAGAAAAAAAATACATGGAAGCCAAAGTTGTAACTTTCAGAAGGTACAAGAACTTTCAGGAAAACTGAAGATGAGATTCCCAGAAGCAAAACCTCTGCCTTTGCACTGCAAGGTGGCATCGTGGGTACAGAATGAGAGAGTATCACGTAGCAAATATGGTACTAGGGAATATTCAAGGACAAAAGTCTCTGGACTGACGCAGACAGGATTTATTTGGGCCACAGGAATTCTCTCCCCTGATGTTGAGTATGACATCATATGTCAGAGAAAATAAGAGTGATTTCTTTGGAGCAAGCCTCTTAGAAGCTTTCTGAGGCAAAATTAGATGCAAAGATCATTGCTGTTGTGCACAGCTTGGATATGTGGTAGAGCTCCTGCAATTAAAGCTGAAGAAATGGGCATCATTTCACCTAAGACAGCATTTCAGGAAGTATGAAACATAAGGGAAATTACCAGGAGGGGAAAAAAAAAATTTTAAAAAAAAAAAATTTTTAAAAAAAAAAATAAATAAATAAAAATCAAAGCAGTATAGAGATTGAGCAATTTGCCCAAACTCACAGGAAATCCACGGCACAGCCAAAATCTTTCTCCATTTCCTCTGTCACCAAACCACCTTTGCTGTCTTTCAGCTGTATGATTCCATTCATTAAAATCAAGCAGCAGTACAAATATCAGTAGTATCAATCATTCTCTGTATAAACAGTATCTCCTTCCATCTTTGGCTTCAAAATACATTGAGTTGAAGTAAAAAAAGGCAAAGACTTGAATGTTTTGAACTAATTTGCCCTTCAAATTATCAGTAGTCCAGAAAAGTGATGGCATTTCTACCTAAACACAACCATTAATAAACACATTACAGAACCACTATGGTTGGAAAAGACCTTCAAGATCATCAAGTCCAACCATTATCTAACTCTGCCAAGGCCACTACTACACCATATCCTTGAACTGGCACCATATCTAGAAGGTTTTTAAATATATCTACAGATGGTAATTCAACCACTTGCCTGGGCAGCCTGTCCTCAATAACCCTTTCAGTACAGAGTTTTATCCTAATGTCTAATTTAAACCTCATCTGGCAGAACTTAATGCCACTACTTCTTGTCCTGTCAGTTGTGACTTGAGAGAAGAAACCAACCCCCACCTCTCTACAACCTTCCTTCACGTAGTTGCAGTGAATGAAAAGGTCTCTCCTCAGCCTCCTTTTCTTGACTAAATAACCCCAGCTCTCTCAGCTGCTCCTCTTAAGAGTTGTTCTCTAGAGCCTTCACCAGCTTCCTTGCCCTAAATTTGCATTAATCACATTCGAAAGACTGAGTTTTGAAGTAAGCTTAGTTCTGAATACGATGGTTACGAAACTTTTAAACAACAAATTGCACAACAGATTTTCTAGCAAGAAGTTTGTATTGCTTCCAAAATACAAAGCAAGCTTTAAATATTACACATTCTTAGTGGCAAAGGACTGAGGGCTTGATCTTTGTTCTCCCCTGTACCTTAACATCTGATCTCACCTCAGAGAAATGCGTAACAAATGAATCTCATTCTACATTATACATAGCTAATCAAGGCTCAGAGTAAGTAAGACCTTAACCCAGAAACGAAACACAGAGACTAATCACGTTTGGCTAATTATATATATACTAAAAAATACGATGTAAATATAATTTTTTTAATGCACAAAGCTGTGAACTTGTAGAGATGCAAGCGGGGAACTTGCACAGTCCTGCTGGCAAGTACACTAAAGCATTCCTCCACAGGCATTTTGCTTTTGAAGTACCAAGAGGCTCCAGTCGCTTGTCTGTCTTTGCCTTATCCATCACGTGGGAGAAAAATGCTGAAGCATCAATCTCTTAGCAACAGCAAAGCAATTCTGCAAGGTCTACCCCTCTAGGGAGAGGCTGCTCCCAGAGCCAGGGACAGCTACTCCTCGGGTGGCCACAAGAGGCTGTGCGAGAGCCACGCAAAGACCTTCCAGCAAAGGCTGGAAAACAAACCATAGTGCCACATAACCGATTTGCTACACCACAGCTGAGGCTTTCTGCATTCAGTTCTCTTCAGACGCATTCACAGTTAGTAGTGGCCCACGAAGTTTACAGAAAGATCAGTGCAATCTGCTTTGAGCACCAGAGCAGCACAAGCAGTTAAAAACAGCTGAACTGCAAAGAACTGCTTAATCATTCCCCTGCAAATGCACACTCCTCACTACCTTGGAACCTGTTTTTTAAAGTTAAAGCCCACGTGATACAAAGCTCATCAGTAAAATGGCACCAATGTCAAAGGGGATGTCACCTTGGGCTTCCCAGAATTATCACGCATCACTACTGAGTACACATGAGCTTTGCATTATAGGTTCCATGTTTTTATCCACCAGTCAGTAAAGCACAGGAACAGATAGAAAGCTCAGGAAAACAAAACATTACTGGAAAGTGGTCTCACCCAATTCACTGTTGTCATCCACCAAAATAATTTCATGAAGAAGGTGTGCAGGAGTACGATCCAGGACACTATGGACTGTGCGAAGCAGGGCAGAAAGTGCTTCATTGTAGAAACAGATAATAACACTGGCAGATGGCAGGTCAGAAGGGTAGGACTTCTCTCTACATCTGCAAACAGAAATACAGTAGTTAGCTTCAGTGGGATTTCCACAAGGCTTCATAAATAAGAAGCAAGCATTAAATGCATAGGAAGGACCCCTAACCGGAACAAAAAGAGCTCAGGCATATAACCTCTGTAGTAGGACTCGGCATAGTAAGTTACTTTACACACAATACAGACATATCATTATCAGAGAATATGATGGATTGGAGCAGGGGCGTGAAGGGGGAGGAGTGAGAATCACAGATCCTTAAGACATAAGAGAAAATACCAAGGGCTTTTTTCAGCTGTCAAAACACTGTCTAGTACCCTCAGGAGCTCGGACACATACAGGAATGGCAAATATCCCATGAGGCTTACAAAAACTCCACAACTTTATTGCCCATCTGCTGGAGACTAGGTTGAGTATCCCAGAATACCTCCAATGGTGCTAAATACCTATTTAGACAACCAAGGCTGGAATTCAGCCTGCAGATTAAGACATTTAAGTCTGGTCACTGCTGTCAGTGGAGTAGTGTTCAGCTCACCCTAAGGCTGACAAGTGCATTTTGTTAGCTGAAGAGCTCTGAATGTTTCATTAACTGCACTGACTGCATCTCTCTTAATTATAATAAAAGCAGGGACAGCTAAATGGAGCTATCTAAATTTAAGCATCTTAATTTGCAAGCTGAATCTCACTCAAAGCAGAGTGGGATTCTTTTTATTTTCTGATTTTGTCTGTACTTCTTTGTCCATCTTCTTTGAAGATGCCAGACATGAGGAAATCCAATAAAAATAAGAAACCATAAATGAAAACCCAGAAGGATGCAAGAAAAGTATTCACTGACTTGAAATGAATTTAGCTCAAGAGACGTTTCAGCAAGTATGATTCATTACATTTACCCACACCAGAGAAACCACTAGAAAAACAGATGCAGGTTTATTTATTTTTTCAATGTTGGGTTTGGGTTTTTTTGTTGTTATGGTGGTAGGTTTTTTCCCCTCACGGATTGAAGAAAAAAAATCTGAAGTATTTAGAGCAATACAATCCAGATACCAGCAAGGATTTGAACTCAGAAACAGAGTCTTTATCAGCAGTCATTCTTCTATCTTATCCTCTGTAGGCTTGCAGCAAATGTGAAGTAGTACATTAGGTGACAGTGTCCCATTAACTCAAGCACTGGAATATTTAATGTTCATCTTTCAAAGACACTAAACAGAATTATAGCATCTCTTCTGGTAGTTACAGTACCAAGTATCTCAAAACAAAGCCTCAAAAAATAAAAAGACTGTAACATGCTTTAAGTAACCGAGTACACAGCAAGATGGAAGAGACATAGCACATGTGATCTCAAAGTGTGGCTGGAAAGAAAGTTTAATTTCAAGGTCTTTTCCACACTGGCTTTCAATTCAAGTATTATTTTTGAAATCTTGTTTCTATCAAATCAGCTGTCTGTCAATCCTACTACTCACACAAAAATTAAATTAATATGGTAAAAGTTTGAATACAAATATATGCAGTCTAGTTCTTGATTAAGCATTCTTATAGTGTATTAAGAATCAGAAAAACATTTAGTTTCCAAGGAATAGCAATCTTTTTTTTTTTTTTTTTCCCCCACAGAGCCTGGTTTCTGTGAGACAATGCCTATTATATACCTTTCCAGAGGGCAAAAAATGGTTATCTTTAGAAACAATATTCAATCAAAAAAGACAGTAGAGACCAAAGAATAAAATTCCTAACCTCAAGTACTCCTGAAAATCTGCCTTCAGAAATAAGGAAGGCTGAAAGAGTATCTAACAGGAATGTATTAACAAAAGTGTTAAATACTACATTAGGTAGAACATGAGTAATGAGACCTCCAGCACACAAAATTATATTATGTCCTCTCCAAAAATCAGTACATACTTAGGATCTCTTGTATCAGGCACCTCCCTGTGGTATCCCAGCCGATTACTGATAAGCATGTTGAAAGCATGCTTCTGATAGCCCAAGTCTCTCACTTCTTGATCTTCTTCATTAAAAATCATTCCTGGAAAAAAAGAAATGCCAAGACCAGTTAGCAGCCTCCTTTGGAAGCAATGAAGGTTTGAAATGTATGCTTTAACCTCCTCAAACCCCCATTAATGCTTTTCATAAACCCCTCTGGTTTTGTAAACTGCAGTTTTGTGCAATTAATTTTATTACTCTTTACAAATACTTAGGAGCAGCCCTTGCAGCTATAATAAAATCACAGAATGGTAGAGGTTGGAAGGGACCTCCAGAGATCATCTAGTCTAAGCCCCCAGTTAATGCAGGTACACCCAGATCAGGCTGCACAGGAATGTGTCCAGGAGGGTTTTGAAAGTCTCCAGAGAAGGAGATCCCATAACCTCTCTGGGCAGCCTGCTCCAGTGCTCCATCACCCTCTAAGTAGTTTCTTCTTGCTGTGCTCATGCTTTCTTCTGTGCCAATTTAACTGAAGGACAGGTACCAGTTTCTCCTGAAATCTCCATTCACATTAGAGATTCAACTGTGGATATAATTTGCTTGTAAATAACATTTCCTTTTACCAGCATGAATTTCCTTCTCTCTCCTCACAGGGATAAGCTACACCATTCTCTAAAGACTGATGGCTTCATTGTGTTTACTGCCTTACCAGACACGCTCCCTTCCTTTAAATGCTCTCTAATTCTTAGCAGCACCTAAAAACTAACATTTAACAAGCAACTGAGGATAGACTTTGGCACACAACGCATCAGCATCTATCCATTTGGAGGAAGGGTCTGTAATGGGATTTTTGAGAGACACAATATATTTACAGTGATAGAAAATCCCTCAAAATTTCCAATTTCAGGCAATTTCCTCAAGTTTTCAGCAACTTAAAAATAGTTATAAAAATGTAAACTTCCTGTTTATATCACCCCAGACTTTGACAGCAAGTAAAATAGCAGTGGAGCTAGCTGTTTATTGACATTTTAGCAGAAGCATCAACAGTTGCTGAGCAGGGCAGAGGCACCAATTGCTGGTATAAACAAAAACAATGCTAGAGGCCAAGGCTGAAATCCTCAATGCCATCCTGCCTGCCTGCCTCAGTGCCATGGCCTTCTTTCTCACTAAGGCATACACTCACCAGTGAGAACAGAAATAAAGTTTGTGGTGCTTCACTGAACTCTTCTACAGTATAAAAGGAGGGACAGGAAGGAAGTGGTAGCCACCAGCTGCCTGCTACTCACTACTGCAACAATTCCGGTAGCAGAGCATAGCTTCTTATTGTTGCTGATCAGCTGGCTGCACAGAATGAGACCCATACATCCTCTGCAGCTATAATCAAGCTACAGAGGCAATTTCACTGAAATTTCACAGTATCACAGTATAAGCAAGGTTGGAAGAGACCTCAAAGATCATCAAGTCCAACCCATTACCACAGACCTCGAGACTAGACCATGGCACCAAGTGCCACATCCAAACGTGCCTTGAACACCTCCATACAGGAAGCAAGCAAGTATCAGGTGATTTATCTCCTTCCACCCTGCCCATCATCTCCACATGGTTCAAAATCTGCAGAAAATAATTAGTAAGAGGGTACATCCAGAATAATGTTTCATAGGCTAATTTTGGCTGGAAGGGATATCTAGTCTAATTCTCTGCTTAAAGCAGAGTCATCTAGACTAGGCTGCTCAGACCTTGTCCAGTTAAGTTTTGAAAGCCTCCGGTATCTCCAAGGAGGGAGATTCTACAACCTTTTCATGTCCTTGTTCAAGCAATTGACCATCATTGCACTAAAAATGTCTTTCCTCTTATTTAATAGAAATCTCCTCCTTGATTAAATTTCTTATCATAATCCCATGCACCTCAGGAAACAGTCTGGCTCCATCTTCCCTACAGCCGCCCATTAAGTTGCCATGACAGCTATAAAACCTCACCCCTTAGCCTTCACTTTAAGGCAGAGTAAACCAAATCTGATCTTTCTGATCTTCTGAATACAGACAAGAAGGAATGTTAATATTTTTTAAACATTCTTATGGAGAACAATACCCAAAATGCATACAAAAGGCTTTAAAAGATCTGAGTCCAAACAAGCAGACAAAAGCCCTTGAAAAACAATGGCTTTACAACTGAAACATCAGTGCAGGCTTTACTTCAGCAGTGTAATTTGGCTTTCCCAAATTAGAAGATAGATTGTCCTATCAGATGAGTTTGGGCATGGTTATCTTATGTCAGACTTCTCTTTGTTTGTTTTTCTTTCTGCTTGGGTGTTTATCACTGCCCTATTCTAAAGAGGCAGGAAGCCTTTTGCTGCAGCACTTGATCTAATTCTAACAGAGCACCAGCTCTCTTCTGATGATTCATGTAGAATTTATCCTGGCACTGTAATTCCCCTTGGCTTTCACCAACCAAACCAGTCACTTGGTTTGAAGATCAAGGGATTTCTCAGTTAAAAAGGAATAATTTTCTTTCCTGGCTCATACTGAATAGTTGGAAAGAAATGGCCACCTCTGGACTGGCCTTCACCTCATTTGGCTCTTGTGCTTTCTGCACAGAGCTGATAAACATTTGTAATGCCACAAGGCAATTTGAACTGGCATTTTTCCTACACATTCACACAGGTCTAATGATCAGCTTGAAAACTGAATTTGGGTAAGTTCTATAAGGTCTTGAAGCTGGTGATCCAGCGTTCATCCAAAATAAGATTTCCATCAGATATGAGTATTAAACCCCTGGATACGCAGGGTACCATGCCATAGTTCCCAAAGCAGCAGACACTGACAACATTCAACATCTGCCTCCAGACTTAAGGCAGTTTTGCAGGCCAGTATGTAACATGGTTCAGTTTGCATATCTGAGCACAGCAGTAGACACTAAGCTGTAAGTTCTTAAATATACAAGCAGTTAAATGTACAAAGCATTTTATAGTCTGAAAGACAAGTCTGGAAGACAAACCCAGAATCATCTCGCTGATGAAATATGTTCCAAAGAAACACAAAGATCTTTGTTGGTGCAAAGCAAGCAGGATTTGGCCCTAGCCACTGCCATCTCAATAAATCTTTCATTGTAATTTGTCCCACACACATTTTTTTGTAGATGATATCATATTCCAAGAATATTGACAAAATCAATGGGTTCTCTTCGTTGTGTAATGTTACCAAGACATTTTTAATTACTGCATATGAGCAGAATTTCTCTGTGGCTAATAGAAGTTCTTGTGTTCGAGCCCAGTCAACACAGGAGTAAGATATGAAATAAGCACACACTGAACTTTCCAAAAGCAAGAACTACTTCAAGGGTAGACACCTTGCTGTAATATTGTTCCCCTCGTCAGCACTTACACAGCACAGCTGTAAGTATTAGGAGTAGTGTATTTTGGATTAAAACACAACAGAATATATTTTAAGTAAGAGAAGAGAGTCACTAGTACTGCATTTTAACAAACAAAACTACTTCATTACAGAAGTCTCCCTGCAATCCTTTAAAAACCAACCTTAATAGCTTGCTGCTTCTACTATTTTAATAATTTTGCCACCAGCACTGAAAGCCACTTACCCATTTCAGGAGAGAATTCCACCTCCCCCTTCACTGGGTCCTGGATATGATTTCCAAGAGGATTTCCTATCCTACTGTCTTTCTGTTGCAGTTCAGGTATATGAACAGGCCCCCGTGTAAAACGAGGGTAGAATTTTTTTGGAAGTGGTCTCTGAGGTTCCAGCCCCTTGACGGGCACATTCTTGAAGGATTGGTTCTCTTCACTGAAGTTGAAATAAACAAAGAGCAGAAGTGTCCAGGTCACGGATGTGAAAAGGCACCCATAGCAGAAATAGCGAAGTGTGACACTTCCCATTGTAGACTTAGCATCGTTGAGGGCCCATTCTCAATTACCTGGAGGAGAGTGAAAACACATATTCTGAGAGTGCTTTGTTACTTCATCAGGTCTATACATGAGGAAATGCATTCTGCGAGTTGCTTTTCCATTAAATGATTTTTGGAACTTAAGCTTTAGGCACAGATCTTAAGAATGAAATCCCTTTTAACTTTCCCATTAAAAAAATAAACATGACCAGTGTAGGCACTCTGTGTGGATACTACTGCTTTAAAACACGAAGCAAACAACCACAAAGAGCCAAGTGACACATCATAATTAAAGGTAAAATTACTTTTTCCTCCTACCAGTGATATAATTTTCTCTCTCCCACAGCAGTACATTCCCTGTATGCCTGCCTTCATGTAAACACACTGCTGTGTAACTAAGTGTACTACACACAGAACTGTTTCTTCACAGAGTGCTGGAGGTTGGAAGGTAGCTCTGAAGATCACCTTGTCCAAGCTCCTTAGCTCAGGCAGGGCCACCTTGAGCTATTTGTTCAAGAGTATGTCCAGGCATCTCCATTTTTGTAGCTCAGTTCCTACCCTAAAAGCATGGAACGAGATTGTGAGCATCCCAGAAATTTCAGAAATCATGATGTGTGATTTAACAACACACAGAAACAAAACAGTCTCATCTATAGATGCTCTTTGTCTGCAGAAAGGAAGGAAACAGACAGGGGACCGAAAAAGAGCAAGACGCTCCAAGGTAATTTACTGAGTTCAGGGAGGCCTCTGCAGACTCCAGAAGAGTTTCCATACTTCCTAGAGATGCCCACTTAGAGATGGAAGGAAGCGACCCAGTCCAGCATTCTACTTTAGTCACCCATTTGTTAACAAAATTTTCATAAGCTGTATTCAAAATTACTGTCATAAGCAAATCCCTGAAGTAAAGCATATGAAGCTGGTGATAACAATTTGTTTATTACCCAGGAGAATCAGGTAAACTCTGTTTTTAATGTTTTTTAGATTTGAGAAACTTCAAAGAAAGAAGCCACAAACAAAAAAAACCCAAACCACTAAAACCCTACTAAAACACCACAAGCAGCAAACTACACACCTACAAAATTCCCAAAATTCAAATGCTAATTCAGAGAATTAGATTTCTCTCACCATTATCTAACTTCGACAAATCCACTGCATAGTAACAGAGAGTCAGGAAACCATCTGTTAATTAGCAAAATATTTGTTCTGAGAAAATAAAGTAATGCAGTAGGAATCAAGAACTTACGCTGATGCATTTCTCAGACTTCTCAGAATGTCAGAAACTACCAGAAATCTTCAGGTCAGCCTGGCAGCAAACAAACCACAACAACACTTATGGGTACAAACAGTTTATTCCCTTCTCAATATGGAAAACTACTAAACAGAGGTAGGAGGCATTCATGATCCCCAAGAAACCTATAAAAATCCCACTCATTTTGGCAATATATTTCCGAGTCCTCAGTGACTTGCATCCAAAAAAAACCCGAAACCCAAACTATGTCAAAATTCAAGCTCACACTTTCCAGGCTGTAGCAGGTCACTGCCACCCTTCCAAAAATAAATACCCACAAAATAAAATAAAGTAGAAAGAAAATGTCCTCCAAAATAATTTACTCATTGTTCTTACCGTGCCAAACTCCCTCACTTCTGCAAGGCAACAATCTAAACAGCAGTTAAGCTCAAGAAGCTTAAAAAGGGTTTAAATCTCTTACTGACCCTGAGCACAGATGAACAGTATGCTCTATGAAACAGGCTCTCTAAAACTGTCACACAAAAATCTTGCTGCTTAACTGTAAAGCCATGACAGTAGTCGAGCACAAATGCTCTGAGGCAGAAATTATTCAAAAAATCCTCTCATTCTAGCTAGCAGAATGGGTTTACCAGCTGAAGATGTACAAATCACCAGTCCCCAGTGCTGCCTTTCCTGTGCTAACAGTGGCCAATGGTCACACCAAGGCAAATCTAACCTTAGGAAAAAGCATGTGAGGCTGTAAAGGAGCAAGATTAGATAAACAATTATATCCTCTCATTCTAATAATTCTTCTTGCCAGACAGTCTGCAGACAATTAATGCTCATTAAAAGATGATCTGGATGCTTGCCAGGTGGTTTTTGCATGGTCACAGGGAGGTCATCTGCTGTAAGACTTGTCCAAGCCTAATACATTGTTCCTCAAAACCTGCTCAAATTGTTTTTGCATTCACTATGGTAACACAGATGCACAATCCTAACACCATGGCACGTGCACTTAAAATGTGGAACAGAACTCTTCTTGGAAGATAAAAATTACTAAAACGGAGCAGGAACCTCTTAATTTCAGAGCTGTTTAAGGATCCATCTACAATGCAGCTCACATAGGAAAACCACAGATAACCCTTGCTATCTCAGGTAACAGCAGGAAGACAGGCATAGAGCGCCAAATTCTTCATGGACTAATTATTCCCTCAGCCTCCCCCTCTCTTTCTACAGCTCAGAGCACTTTGCTGCTGTGACACTCCTAGCCACAATAAAGTTAAAGTCTGCTGTGACCAACATCAGACATGCCCAGCTTCAAGAGAAATCAGCAATCACTAGAGTGAAAATATTGTTGTACATCCCCTCCACCTTCAGAGAATCCTCTGACCAGGCTGAAAGCACTGTTAACAAAGGCAACAAATGCAAACCTGAGCATGGCAATTTCCATGTGCTCCTTACTACACAACAGAACTGCTTCACTTCCTTTCCCTTCCTTCACTCTTTGCAGTTTTGTAGAAGGATACAAAGGTCGAAATGCAGTGTTTAAATCAAAGGACAGAACCTGCACCATGCAGAAAACTAAGAACTTTCAGTAGCTTGCTATTCAACCAAGACATTTGGTAATCTGTTTGGAAGGAAAACACAGACTTGCTCTTTATTTCTTTACGTACCTAATGTTTCATTAGACACAATTTTGAAGGTAAAATGGAAAAAAGTTAAACTCTTCCTATGAAAAGCACACTGAGGTTTATTAGTTTATTCACCAACACATATGCATTTACTCAATTGCTGTCCTATGGATTTCAAACACTTTTACCATTTAAGCAGCCACAGGAGTCATAACCTGCATCAGAGCTGCACATTCCACTCTTAGAGAGTTTTAGGTTGACTATGACAGATGTGTTCTAGCAAAGAAGCCACTGTAGATTTCCAAGTCCTAAGCAATTATCAGTCCTGACTGGGACCTGCCCTGCAGAAACAGGACAACTTTTTCAGCCCTATAGTTTTATCTATACAAAATACAATCATAGCAAAGTATCTCCATCTCTACTCAATATACTAAGAAACAAGCATCCCTTCACTCTTTTCACAGAATCACAGAAACATCCAGGTTGGAAAAGACCCTCAGGATCACCAAGTCCAACCTATAACCCTACTCAACAAGATTCACCTTAAACCATATTCCTAAGCACCACATCCAAATGACCCTTAAACACATCCAGGGTTGGTGACTCAACCACCTCCCTGAGCAGCTCATTTCAGTCCCTGACCACTCTCTCCGTGAAAAACTTTTTTCCTAATGTCCAATCTAAACCTTCCCACTCTCAGCTTGAGGCCATTCCCCCTTGTTGTGTCTCCAATTACCTGTGAGAACAGACCAGCAGCAGACTCTCCACAACGTCCCTTCAGGTAGTTGTAGACAGCAATGACGTCTCCCCTCAGCCTCCTCTTTTTCAAACTAACCATCCTCGGCTCCCTTAGTCGCTCTTCATAAGATTTATTCTCTAGGCCCTTCCCCAGCTTTGTTGCCCTCCTCTGGACCTACTGCAGCACCTCTACATCTCTCTTGTATTGCAGTGCCCAAAACTGAACACAATACTTGAGGTGTGGCCTCACCAAAGCTGAGTATAAAGGGACAATCACCTCCCTACTCCTGCTGGCGACATCATGAAACAAAACACATAACCACTTTGATACATGCCAGAGGGAGGACAGAATTCTTGAGCTAGTCACAAGGACCTAGGAGAAAACACTCAGTTCAGAGGCAGCCACAAGGCCCTGAATTCTTACCTCATGCATCTCTATATCCATGTCTTTTTTCTGCAAGCCATTTAGACACAGTGAATAAAAGCCTTACCCTGCCCAGAGTATTTCTATCTCCAGTTCTGTGAAGACACCTAGGAAATACGTTACTGGTTTACCCAACAACTGTCTCTAACTGCCTATGCATGGTCACAATACCCTGATGACTGTCTTAAACATCCATCCTCTCCCAGCTAGTTTCTCCAAGCAACATTTTGAAACTGAAATCTATTGTTTTTCCCTTTCTTTTATTTTTTTTTTAATGGAAACAACTTGTTTCTCAATAGAGACAATACAAAAGATAAGCCTTTCAATTCCAACATATTAGTATCTTTCTCAGCCCTGATATATATAATCTGTTTTTCTCACGTGGCATGTATTTTGAACTCAATAGTCCTAAAGATCTGATAATGCAATGAGAACTAGTTGAATAGAACAAATTTGAATAGATAGAAACAAATCAAAAGAAAGCAGAATTCCATTTTGCAGATAATAATGTTAAAAGGCTCATAAGAATTTTCACCTACGCCATAAATATACTAAGCCTAGTCATCAATAAACTGTTATTTGGATGGTATAGTTAAAACTAATTTCTATTTATTCAAATGGAAATACAAATTTTAACTGCCCTTAAAAATATCTATAATTTAAGTATTTCAAAAAGAATTGTTTCAGAATACAGTTCCTTACAGACTCTACCAGTAATTGATACCAGGCTTGAAGGGTCTATCATGTTTATCCATTTCTCAAAAGCAACACAGCTGCCAAAAGTAAGTTTCAAAAATACCTCATACAATTCTCTTCACCAAATTCTCATGCAGGAAAGAAGATCCAGAATGAACAGAAGACATTTCCTGAACCTTAGCAATATAGGAGCTTTCACAGCAAATACTAAATGTTAACACCTTTAAATATTTTACAAGCATTAATTCATATACACAAGATCCCAGGGTACATGGAGCTCATAGATGTTCACATTCATATACTTAGGAATACAGAGATACCTCAACATGGCAAATATAACTCATGCAAGGTGCTGGAAACCTCTACATCAGGAAACTAGAATCCAGTTTGGAGGAAATCAGGTGAAACAAGAAAAGGAAAAAAAAAACCAAAAAAACCCAAACCACTATCATAGAAACTGCCCCCATCAGATTCAGCTCAGAAGAAACCAAAACTGTAGGGCACAGGATCTGAGAATTTCTATCCAAATACTGTGCCTTTCAGTCTCCCTCCTGTTGCTTTGCTTTGGCTGTCATATATTTATTGCCTGATAGCTTTCAGACTTTGGCAAAGCCTTGAAACTGAGTTTGCAGACTCGCATGCCAGAAATGCCAGGAGTAAAATATTCCTCTCTAATTTTCACGAATGCCAGTACAGAAGTCTCGGTTCCCTGAACAAGTAGTAAATCATTGACTTTTTTTTTTTTTTTAAAGACAACTATAAAAGGTAGATATTAGTAATTTAGTAAATGTCTCTGGAAGTTAGTCAGTTGAAAAGTGAAAAAAAACCTCCAGGAGCCTACCTGCCAGCCTCAGTAATTACTGTGCAATGCATCTTTCCATGTTGCAGCAGCTCCTTGTGGCATCCTTACAACTCCAGCACAACACTCATTTCATACATCAAAATCAGTAACACTTACGTTCATTTCACAACTGGCCCAACAATGATACAACTCTGCTCCCTCCAGATAGCCTGGGAGAGTTTATCAGTAGTAACCTATGTAGCTCCAACACTGGCCCAATGTGTTAACTTTCAATATTTTTAATGCAAAAAAATGCCAACCACATTTCACAATATTTTGGCTTAAAGAGCAAAGTATTACAACCTACCACTGCTTAAACACTGACATCTGCTTGGATTAACCTCAGCAGTTCAGTAAACACACCGTATGACTAGATATTTCATGACTGTGCCAAAACTTTTGTTTGTCAGAGGTCAAACAGAGGATCAGATTAACCTCAAGGTTTTTGAAATAGGAGTAAGAATTATTTGGGAAAACCTTAAAGTCTGCTTATAGTTTGTCCAAGAACAGCTTTTTCTTTAAAAAAAAAGAAAATTAATACAGATACACAACTCCACAGCTCATACTACCCAAATTTCCTGCAAAACTGCCTGTGTATTTTGGATCTATATTAAGGCAAGGAGCAGATGTGTATAATCTTTATTTCTTTTAAAGAGCATTCTAGTTAAAAAAAAAAAAAAGAAAAAAAAAAGAAAAAAGTCATTAGATGAATTTTAATTTTTACTTTATTTGAGAGGAGAAAAAGTCAAGAAGATAAAGTAAAAAGTACTTACAAATGCGTTTTTGGTCTTTTAATAGTCTTAGCTTTTTATATATTTCTTGGCCTCCACAATGTTATGGCTACCATCACTCCTCTTCCAAAACATGCATCCGCATGAACAGGCTTTCCTATTTTCCTGTTGAACCACGATGAACAGAGGCCAGATTAGGATGAAGTAGTACTCCAGTCATCACACAGAGATGCCATTCACAGTAGCTTCTGCAATATCATAGGAATTATTTTTTCCAGGCATCCCCTATGCTGCAACCAGTCTTAAGGGAAAGCCACATTTAATAGGTTAGCAAGATAAGAGACATCCTAGGCAGCTTCTTTCAGACGCCAACACACATCACTAGGAGCAACATCAACTGAACATACATTCAAAACAACAGCAAAAGATTATTTCCAAATAAAAGCTTAGCATTTGATGTACTCCAGAATCTAAGCATCAACACAATTTGAGTCCTTACAAAAAAATCCCTTGCACTGGATTGGTTTAGCATCAAATTGGATCTAGCTGTCAGCTTGTTTTTAATTAAAAACAACCATTAATCGTTGACCTTACAGAAGAGATGGGTCATTCTACTATATGAATTAAGTCGCTATTTTTGACACAATATAGGCAGGTCCTCATGCAAGGACAGGCTTGGCCCACAGAAACCTACCCGTTGACATTAAGTGAGGACACATGCTAAGTCCTGCACCTGGGACAGAATCTCCCTGGCCCCGACAAGGCTGGGGAACAGCTCTGACAAGTAGGACCTGGGAGGTCTGCCTAAGCAGGAGCCATCAGTATGCTCTTGTGGCAACAACTGACAGCATCCAGGACTATCAACAGGAAGACATTCAGCTGACTGAAAGATGCAATTACACCTCCCCACACAGCACTCACAAGACCAAAAGCAGAGTAGTGTACCCAGTTTAGGATATGCCAGTACAAGGCAGATATCCATAGACTGGAGTGAGTTCAGTGGAAGACCACTAAGATGGTCACAGGCTGGAGCGCTTGCCCTGTGAGAAGATGCTGAAGGTGCTGGGCTGTTATCAAGATGTTATCTAGAAAACAGAGCCAGGCTGTTTAGCAAGCTATGAGGTGCAAGAATGAAAGAGTTAAAACAGACTAATACAAATCTAGTCCCAGCAACCCTCATTCACAGAAATAGACTGTGGACCACAGCCTGTCCTCTTGCATAAGATCACCATTCCCACTCATTTTAATGAGATGACACACTAAGATCTATTTTTAATTAGCCTCCATAAGTCACTTCTAAATGCATTTTTAAAAGCTTTGAGAGCCAACAGTTTAGTCATTTCAGCACAGCTATACAAATCCCTGTCATACCACCTAAAATAAATCCTCCTAGAATTAATACTGAATTTTCATCAATGCTTCACAGATAAATAATCCTTATGTAGCATTCACTATACTTCACAGATAAAAAAAGGCACATAGATTAGTTGCATGAACTGTTGAAGACCTAAGAAACTACCAGTGTACTAAGTCTGAAAAGCACTAAGTGCTTCAGGGGGAAAAAAGAAAAAGAAAAAAAATCTTCTTTATGTTTTTAGGTTCTCACTCCTCACATTGTTTTACCACTATTAAATAACTCACTTGTATACCCATTTGCATTTCAGTTTTTGGACTTTAACCAGAGATGTCCAAATAGCATATACTGTCGTTTTTAAATCTGTGGACTATATATTGAAACACCTCTTCTGTGCACATAACTTTGCTTATTAAGCTTTCCAGATTTTCTCATCTCCAGTAAAAAAAGCTTTAAATAGCTGGCTGCCACACTAGAGTGAATGCAAACCCTTTAGCACTTTCATAATAAAAAAATAAGCTCCTTCTTTACCCACTTTAATTTCAAATGCTCCCTTAAAGAAATTTTAAAATACCTTCTGAAGTCATCTTTCGCTTTTTTGTCAACAAAAAAACATATTGGGTTGGGTTTTTTTTTTAAACTTACTGATAAAGGACACCTTTCTCCTGACAATCTCTCTTTCCAAGGAGTGACAGTATTTCACAAGGTCTCTCATTTCAGGGCACATTTTTAATGAAAAAAAAAAAAAAGCAGCTACAAGTTTGGGAAAGAAAAAGTTCCACAAGAGGCAGAATCTTATGTTAATAACAGAAAGGAACATCAGCTTTAGTCACAACCAGCAAGTACAACATTGCATCAAGGAAAGTAACATAATAGCCCAGTCTGATTAGAGAAAGCAAGTACCCTTGGATTAGAAACATGAGCTTACCAAAATCCCTGTGCTCAACAGCAAGTAAATAGGTGCTATAGGCAGTTCTATGCTGCTGCAGTGTTCTCATTCTCCCCCCAAGTAGCAAAGAAGCTACAGGTTTCCCAAAGCACAGTTATATGCATGGAATTTTCTTACCTATCCCTCTAATAAATGCTGCACCATAGGGCTGCTCAGCTGGATGTTACTTTAAGCCATTTGGCAAATAAATACATGTCATGCCATTCACAGAGGTCTAAAAATACCTTCTGCCTTTTTGTTGCTAATAAATACTTTCTTCCAATCAACCACTGAGATTTTCTTTCTGTTACAAAACCAGCTCTCAAGTAAGCCAGAATTTTCATCCAAAGATGCATGCATTTTGTAATACAGCCCCTTTCCTTCTTTACATATAGCTTAGAAAACAGCACAATTAAAAAAATCTCACATTGACAACTTCTTGTTCAATGCAGCTCCCTCACATGAAATAGCCATACATCTATTAGTTTAATGACCCTCAAGCACTATACACGCATGCAAAATGTAAGAGAGCTTACAAGGTCAGCTACATACAAGTAAGCTGCTTAATACCTTTTCCTAAATGTTTAAAATCTACTTAGCTGTTCCTTGCATTTTGTGTCTGCAAAGCTTACCAAAATAAAGAGTAAAAATACAGATGGGTGCAAAATAATCAGGTAAGGCACACTTCTACACCACCAGCTGAGCAGCCGAACGTTCACCTTCTTCCAGAAGAGTCGGCACTGAAGTGGCAGCGCAAGGTTACCCAGTGAGAACACAGCTACTGCAGTAGCAGTCAAATCCAGTTGGTGTCTTCATTCTCAGTGAACAATAAAATGCTGAGCCTGAAACTTAACACTTTGCTGCTTAGAGTTGCTTGCAAGTCCTCACCGGGAATGGGGAACGAACACAAGGTTCTCTATGACAACGGCATATTCGGACGGGTCTTAGGACACAAATGCTGCAAGATTATTTCTCATTTCACAGATTGCCTCAAGAGCAGTGATGTAGTTTTCTATGGCTGGGACTGTTGTGTTGGGGTTTTTTTTGTGTGTGTGTGGTTTTTGTGCTGTGTTTTTTTATTTTGGTTTGGTTTGGTTGGGGGAGGGGTGTTAAGTTGTTGGAGGGTTTTTTGTTTGGTTTTTTGTTTGTTTGTTCGATTTCCCCCCCCCCCCCCCTTCCTGGGGGGGAGGTATTTTGGGTTTATTTTGGTGGGTATTTTTTGGATGGGTGGGGGTGGGTTTTTGTCCTTTCAGCTGAAGCATAATCCATATGGATCCATGGATCTGGCAGCATAAACAAGACTGGTCATTTTACTGCCACTCAATAGAGAAGCATAATCAATCAGTGTATTTCTAAATCATAGTATCAATACAGATCACAGTAATACTAGGGAAAGCAATCATTAAGATGCACAGACTTTTTTACAATTGAAACCAGCATGCATCTCATTTTTCAACTCACTAGTAATTTCACAAAATTTCCACAACTTGACTGATATTTTCTAGATTTGCTTTCAGGAATACTTATGATGAACAGAAAGGTGCTTTAGGCTTTTTTACAGTCTTTTAAAAGCAAAATGAAAACACATTTTCCAAGAGGAAAAAAAAAAAAAGAAATCCAGTTCACAGCATATTTGGGGAAACCCCCCTCAGTGGAGTACTTTTGAGTGGGACAGTGAAAACCAGGGCTGACCAGTCTCAACATTAAACCTGTGACTACTGACTATAGGCACTGCATTTTCCAGTATGCAGAAAGTCACATAAAACTACATTAGAAGCGCCATGTTTGGATGCCAGACATGCTACATGTAGTTTGGGAACTTAGCTGGGTAAGCCCAGGATCAAACACCTGTAAGGAGCCCAAGTAACTGGCCTTAGAATACACAGACATTATTTGCTTATATATATATATATTAAAAAAAAAAAAAAAATTAAATGCAACACCAAAACTGTGAGTGAGGTTAAAACAAGTTACTGTTTAAATCTCCAAACTGCTTTGATAGGAAAATATTTAGCTCGTTCTAAATTGCTCAGAGTTCTTAACTTTAGTTATGTTTCTCTACAACACTAAGAGACAGCACTATCTTGAAGATTACTTCAATACATCATGTTCTGAGTTTTCCTGAGTGGATGGTCATTGTTTAAAAAAGCCAAAATACTAAAAGCAGGTGCTGAGTAAAGTTCAATGTCCATTTGCATGTCTCATGTCAAGAAACAAAGGTAATTTGGTTTTTTTTCCACTCCAAAGCTTTGGCACAGTCAATAGTATCCATGCCACTTGGATCAGCGAGACATGGGACTTTGGTTTTCCCAAGAAATTCAGGAAGACCAAAAAACATTGAAATTTGCTTGCTTGTGGAGCCATTTTCTCAACAGAAGTTTAAAGTACTTGTCCCAGTTGAGGCACAGTACCCTTCTTAGTTTCTCATTAATGTCTCCAGTCATTAATATATTAGAGGAATCCTGAGCCTACCAACTACTGCTTGTTCTCCTTCCAACTGACTGAAGCAGGACCCCTTTGTATCACCAGCTGGCCCTGTGGGACATTCCGGTTGAACTGTTTGCTCTGCTACAGTTTTCGATGAGATCCTTAGTAACTCAGTGTTACAGCTCTCACTTGTAAGACCTGACTGATACATTCAGGCAGATACATCAAAGTATCTGAGGCCATAATAACCAGAGAGGACACAAATAGCCAGTAGAGCTCTGGGTTAGAACAGCAGTAACTCATACCTGCTGCTCCCTCGGTGAACCTATTTCTAAATCACATCAATAAAGTCTTGTATAGGAAGCATTCTCTCTTTTCCCCTTCCCTAACACAACCTTTATAATAATGACAGAGGTACCACTGCTGGTACAGCCATACCTGGAGTCACTGTAAACACTTTCACTCACACATCTCATCAATGAATTTAACCTATCTTGCTAAATATTGTATTTGACAATAGAGTAGGTTGTTTTTCAAGTATGTAAACAAACAGACTTTCTGAAAAAAAATCTGTGAACATTAATTATTACATTAGAATGACAAATGACTAGCATAAGGATATTTTACACTGGAAGAGGAGCAAACTTCTGCAAGTTATGCCAAAAGTTAATTTTGTCTTTCGTTGTATTCTTCACAATCTTACAGACTCAATCTCTCCTTCTCCAAAGAAACTCCTCTGAGGAAAGAGTTGTGGACCACTCCTTTTCCATCTCTTTTCTTCTACTTATCTATTGCCAAAGTTTCTAATGGGAAAACATCCTCAGGATTTTGATGTTGAAATCACAGATGTTGCAACAAATAAACAGAAGATCAAAAATACATTTTCCCACTTCACTAGGAGCCACACTTCCCAACACATCACTAGCACAGAAGGTTAGCGTGCAATCCAAAACTCAGCCTTCTCTTGCTTCACAGGTGGTGACTGTCAGTGTCTGCTGACAAGAGATAAGAGATGCATGCTAACAGACAAAACTAAAGGAAAACGAAAACTAAAGAAAGCACTTCTACAAAGGAAATCCACTAGCAAATATGGAAGGTATCAACAAAGACAGTAACATCATTTGCTCCTGATGTTACACTTTAGGAATTATCAAAACAGTCAAAATGCCTAGAAAGACTGGTTCATAAGGGGCAGTTTTGTGCTTCCTGGAAAACTTTCTGCTTTAATTAGGCCACCTCCAAGGTTTAAAGCATCTAATGTAATCCTTGTCTGCACAAGAAAAACTGTCATCTAGCCAAGCAATACTTGGACAGGTTTACACAAACTAAAAAGACCACCTCTATGAACACACACCTAACATTAAGGTATTTGCTTAAATCAGCTTGGCACATAGCAGTCATTTCCTGAGGTATCTTCTCTTTGGCATGCCTCCGTGAGTCNGCAAAATGAAAACACATTTTCCAAGAGGAAAAAAAAAAAAAGAAATCCAGTTCACAGCATATTTGGGGAAACCCCCCTCAGTGGAGTACTTTTGAGTGGGACAGTGAAAACCAGGGCTGACCAGTCTCAACATTAAACCTGTGACTACTGACTATAGGCACTGCATTTTCCAGTATGCAGAAAGTCACATAAAACTACATTAGAAGCGCCATGTTTGGATGCCAGACATGCTACATGTAGTTTGGGAACTTAGCTGGGTAAGCCCAGGATCAAACACCTGTAAGGAGCCCAAGTAACTGGCCTTAGAATACACAGACATTATTTGCTTATATATATATATATTAAAAAAAAAAAAAAAAATTAAATGCAACACCAAAACTGTGAGTGAGGTTAAAACAAGTTACTGTTTAAATCTCCAAACTGCTTTGATAGGAAAATATTTAGCTCGTTCTAAATTGCTCAGAGTTCTTAACTTTAGTTATGTTTCTCTACAACACTAAGAGACAGCACTATCTTGAAGATTACTTCAATACATCATGTTCTGAGTTTTCCTGAGTGGATGGTCATTGTTTAAAAAAGCCAAAATACTAAAAGCAGGTGCTGAGTAAAGTTCAATGTCCATTTGCATGTCTCATGTCAAGAAACAAAGGTAATTTGGTTTTTTTTCCACTCCAAAGCTTTGGCACAGTCAATAGTATCCATGCCACTTGGATCAGCGAGACATGGGACTTTGGTTTTCCCAAGAAATTCAGGAAGACCAAAAAACATTGAAATTTGCTTGCTTGTGGAGCCATTTTCTCAACAGAAGTTTAAAGTACTTGTCCCAGTTGAGGCACAGTACCCTTCTTAGTTTCTCATTAATGTCTCCAGTCATTAATATATTAGAGGAATCCTGAGCCTACCAACTACTGCTTGTTCTCCTTCCAACTGACTGAAGCAGGACCCCTTTGTATCACCAGCTGGCCCTGTGGGACATTCCGGTTGAACTGTTTGCTCTGCTACAGTTTTCGATGAGATCCTTAGTAACTCAGTGTTACAGCTCTCACTTGTAAGACCTGACTGATACATTCAGGCAGATACATCAAAGTATCTGAGGCCATAATAACCAGAGAGGACACAAATAGCCAGTAGAGCTCTGGGTTATAACAGCAGTAACTCATACCTGCTGCTCCCTCGGTGAACCTATTTCTAAATCACATCAATAAAGTCTTGTATAGGAAGCATTCTCTCTTTTCCCCTTCCCTAACACAACCCTTATAATAATGACAGAGGTACCACTGCTGGTACAGCCATACCTGGAGTCACTGTAAACACTTTCACTCACACATCTCATCAATGAATTTAACCTATCTTGCTAAATATTGTATTTGACAATAGAGTAGGTTGTTTTTCAAGTATGTAAACAAACAGACTTTCTGAAAAAAAATCTGTGAACATTAATTATTACATTAGAATGACAAATGACTAGCATAAGGATATTTTACACTGGAAGAGGAGCAAACTTCTGCAAGTTATGCCAAAAGTTAATTTTGTCTTTCGTTGTATTCTTCACAATCTTACAGACTCAATCTCTCCTTCTCCAAAGAAACTCCTCTGAGGAAAGAGTTGTGGACCACTCCTTTTCCATCTCTTTTCTTCTACTTATCTATTGCCAAAGTTTCTAATGGGAAAACATCCTCAGGATTTTGATGTTGAAATCACAGATGTTGCAACAAATAAACAGAAGATCAAAAATACATTTTCCCACTTCACTAGGAGCCACACTTCCCAACACATCACTAGCACAGAAGGTTAGCGTGCAATCCAAAACTCAGCCTTCTCTTGCTTCACAGGTGGTGACTGTCAGTGTCTGCTGACAAGAGATAAGAGATGCATGCTAACAGACAAAACTAAAGGAAAACGAAAACTAAAGAAAGCACTTCTACAAAGGAAATCCACTAGCAAATATGGAAGGTATCAACAAAGACAGTAACATAATTTGTTCCTGATGTTACACTTTAGGAATTATCAAAACAGTCAAAATGCCTAGAAAGACTGGTTCATAAGGGGCAGTTTTGTGCTTCCTGGAAAACTTTCTGCTTTAATTAGGCCACCTCCAAGGTTTAAAGCATCTAATGTAATCCTTGTCTGCACAAGAAAAACTGTCATCTAGCCAAGCAATACTTGGACAGGTTTACACAAACTAAAAAGACCACCTCTATGAACACACACCTAACATTAAGGTATTTGCTTAAATCAGCTTGGCACATAGCAGTCATTTCCTGAGGTATCTTCTCTTTGGCATGCCTCCGTGAGTCTATTAGTTTAACCTGTCAGTTTACAATTCAAATCCTTCAACGGTGCAGTGTCTCATAGCTGAAGTCTTGGGAATGACAAAAAGTTACCGCAGGTAAGCAGCTATCTCCCATCAGCCACCCTGCAACATTTCTTCAGGCACATATTCCTTCCTTCTGGCACAGCAAGAGAAATTATTTTTGTCAGAGGAGCTCACTGCACGGAAAGAGGGAGTTACAGCATGGACAAGAACAGTCCTTGTAGCACAGCTAAGACATAACTTGTCAGTCACAGCAAATCTTCAGTCTCTGAAAGGCAGAACTTGCAATGCCACTAGTGCTACAAAAGAGAAAACCACAACAGCTTACCTGCTCCAAACTGAACTTAGAGCCAGGGAAGACATCAAAGTACCTGCCTGTGAGCAGTACCAGGTAGTGGGGTCTGGACTCCTCCCTAGCCTGTGCAGCTATTTCTTGCTCATAGTACAAAGCATAAGCAGGCAGGACAAAGCCCTGAGGTCCCCTGCATTAGGGGATCCTAACTAGTTTAGTAGAAAAGTTGATTCAGCCCCGAGCACTGCATTCCAGTTTCAAATGTGCAAAATATCTGGCTGCCAAACCCTAGACTGCACAAGAAAGGGCTGAGATACAGTGCATCACTCTTACAGCTGCTTCAACCCATACTCCATTTTTTAGTAACACCATCAGTCATTTAATCTACAGACTTCACGTATTTTCACGTATCAGGGAAAAGAGTTTAGATCTTCATGTAACAAAATATCTGAAACTTAGTAAAATTGAAGTCAACTTTTCACTGAACAGTATGATCAGCTTCCTAATACCACACACCTTTTTGTTGCACTCTATTTCAGTCTATTTGTAGTTTTTAGAGCTTCCAAATCAAGTACTTGCACTAATTATTACACTATGATGACTCACACGAGAAACAGGTTAGAGCACAATTGATGCATTTGGTAGATACTACTAAGTCTTACACAAAATGAGCTGAACAAATGCATTTACTCATGCTGATGAACACTGGTTTAACAGCCGAGGCCTTTGTACTGACTGTACTTTATACATTAACACGGTAGCTGCAACAACAGATGCATTCATCTCCATAAGCCACTATATGTTTTGAAAGGAAATTTTAGATAAGAATCAACAGTTTATCTACCTCCCACACTCTAACAGGGATTGAAACGTATTTCACCTCTGTAATATTTTTTTACAGTTAATAAACCAAATTAAGTTCTGCACTTGGAATACATGAATACACTTTTGCTCTGCAACAGCAAGTGACATAGTTGCATCCCAGCACCTCTAAAAAAGGCAAGGCACTAAAGAAAATTACTTGGTACTAGAGATACCTGAGCATTGCCTCACCAGACAGATGGAACTGCTTAGGAACTCAATAAACTGAACTGTCACAGAAAGGAATCATTGTGTTTTTTCAGAATGCTACTTCTTCCTCCAGCTGGAAGTCTCCCCTTACTTCTCTGTTTCAATAATCAACAGACAGCTGCCACACTGCACAATTCAGCCTGCCAGCTGCTCAGACCACAACTTTTTCACCTTACCTTCCAAGGTAATCTAACTAATGTATGATCCTCCCTCTGTTATTTTCAACCCTACAATGCCCTATCCTTTCTTACTAGAAGATCTGAAATCTCCGTTTTTACTGTCTGCTCAGATATTTCAACTTCCATTGGACCAACAGTTTGCCTCACTCCAGGCACATTTATAACCACCAGTAAACCACCTCCTATGAGGAACAGTAGTTTATAGAGACAAATTTTCAAAATACTAATAATTTATCTTTATTTCCCTTGCCATGCTGTTTCAGCACTTTCTTCCTCCTAAAAGCTTGAATCACACCCACTGGTATTTTACATCACTATAAAAATGATGAACATCAACTACTGTCACACAGCAACTCTTTCCAGTTTCACGCCTATGCATAATGGAGCATTGACTTGCACCCTCTGAGACAAAGTGATTAGATAAGCCAAAGACAGGCAACAGGCCCTGAAATCTGCAGTCAGAATCTCTTAAACCAGAACACATGTCATTTAGCCTGCTGGCTTCTTCATCTCAGGCTGAGTTGAAGGCTCATTAGAGCTGCAGCATTATCTCTTTCCTTCCCTGCTGCAGAACAGCTCCTAAAACTCTGCAGGAGCTTATCTTACTCAGAGATGAGAAGAAGCTTATGCAGAAGGCATGCAGTTCTTCAGAGACAGTTATACTAGGGGAGGCCAATTGCTTGTTAATAAAAAGCCTCTTATCTGGAACCACCTGGACCTTTATGCTGTTCTAAAAATCAGGTCTAGGAATCCCAGCTGGACTGTTTCACACATGCAGAGGTTCCTTACAGAAACATACTGTCAGGGAGAGGTTGGTATCATCCTTTTCTGGGCACAGCCTGCACTTGGATCAGCTAATCATAGATGTCTGGAAGCAGTTTCCTGTTAAAATTAGATTCATATTGGGAGAGGGGACAGAAGCAGATGCTATATCAGAAAGTATTCAAGAATACTTATTGTCACTTACAGACCACTCTTTCTAAGTAAGGGCAGAAGGGATCAAATCCCTGCATATTGGCAGCATGCTGATGATCCTGTCCATTTGCATAATTACTGCACTGGCATTAAGAGAGGTCACCATTCTTTCAAACAGAAAGCAACTCTCCAAATACAGTGAATCAAACAGATAAAACACTTTGTTCACAGTGCAGCAACAAAGTCAGGTCATGAGATTTTGATTTTCTTCTCTGCACTTGATATCTAGTTATGTAATAAAAGTGCTGTAAGGTTGACTACAGCTGCCCTGCAACTGATACTAATCAGGACAGTCTGGCACAGGTGCAATACTGGTCAGCATTAGTGTGCTAATTAGTTTCACCCGCAGTGGTAAGGCTGACACCTATGAAAAAACAAATGAAGGCAAAGCAGCTATCTGGAAAGGCAGCTTTCATCGCCACATTGTAACAGAGTCCGACCTGCTAAGCTCCCAGCAGCAGAGAGCTGTTGGTCTCCTGCTCAGGTTGGTCTGTTTTCATGCAAACGTGGGACCAAAAAACCTTTCTTTTGCCTTGCAAGTAACTTGAAGACAGTTCATCCGCTATCGATGTCTTCTGTTGCAGCTTAAAAGCTTTAACGCAAACAACAACAACAGAAAAACCCCACAAAAACAAAAATCAACCACAAACACAAAAACCACCACATGGCAGTGGGGAGTGACTAAAAGGGCTGGAGACCAGCCAAGCAGAATAACACATATTTGCTGATAGGAAAAGAGGCGCCTCAATGCTGCAAAGTATATACTGAAAGCCACCGGAATACTAAAGGAGAACAGGCTTAAAAATAAGTTTGTCAGTCATAAAGATAAGAAGCTTTAATACGCGCGAGGTCACAGAGCCCCCCCAAAAAGCAACGCCTGCCCTCGCCCTGCACACGAATCAATGAAAGCTAACAGGTACCGATCCTTACACTTGGGGCTGACAGCTGCAGAGTTTCAGTTTACCTGCAAGCAGGCTGCTGCTGCACCTCTGCTTGCATTTAAAGACTAAAACCCCCAATAATTACACTGTCTTCCATTCTGGGCAGCCACTCACCGGTTCCACGGTCAATCCTCGGGGCAGTGCTACTGCTCAGGTCAAACTAATAGCCCTCACCATGCTTACCCCACCGATCGCAGCCTCTTCGCTATAAGCTCCCACCGTCCGTTATACCCAGAAAGGGGGAAACCTCGAGTCTGAGTCCGACCGTTGGAAAGTAAGAATCGCTGCCCTTGGCACAGGCTCCCCTCAGGGCAGGCGGGAAAACGACCGGGGCTGGCCTGATACTGCCGCCACCGGCCCCGTCCCTCACTCTGGGGGGCTCCTCCTCACACCGCCACCGGTTGCCCGTCGGAGCCGCCTCCTCTCACACCGCCACCACCAACCCACCGCCCCCGTGCCGCCAATCCTGCACTCACCGCGGCGGCGGCATTGCCCCTCCGCGCGCCCCGTGCCCTCAGCGGCGGCAGCGGCGGCGGCGCGCACCGCTCGCGCGCGGTGTCGTCGTCACGTGACCACTCCCTCCTCCTCCCGCCGTTACGTGAGGCGGCTAGGGTGCGGCCGCCATGACAGACAGGGTACGGCCAGTCTGGGAAGATGGCGAGATCGCGCGGTGATGCTGCGGGGCCTCCTACCTGGCTCCCTCTTGCATTTCTGTGACGCTGCCGGACCGGTCGGGGCTGGAGAGCTGCAGATTTGCGGCCTTCAAGCAGCCGCTCCCTCAGTCGCTGTGTATCTACCTATCCCTCCTCGCTGGCATGCTCCCTTGCAGCTTTCTCTGAATTCTAGAGTTCCGGTCCCCCGAGGAGGTGTCTGCTTTGGCCTTTACGGCCTTTCTGGCCCGTGGAAATACTCACCTAGGGTCTTTGAGGAGAAAAGACGTGTCGGGAGAATTTGTGGCCCAGCTAGCAATATTTTCCTCACCACGTAGTGTGAGTAGCTGACTGGAATATGGGAGAGCTGGCTTCTATAGCAGAAAGGGCACAGATGAATTACATCAACCAGAACTGCCCTAAAATAACCTGTGCTTGGCAGTAACCATGCATCTGTATCACCAAGAGTTTACATCCTAGCAGGTGGAGAGGCATGTTGAATCCTCAGATCTCGCATCCAGAGTAAGTGATCTAACCGCTACATTACTAGACAGAAGGACTGTGAGGTAGCTTCACCACTGATTTATCTTTGAGCAGTACCTAACTTGGCAGCTGTCCTTTTGGGAAGGGACATTTTTGTGAATACGAAGATACAGAACCTGAGCTGCTGAGCCACACGTTTAAAATGGCAGATACTGTTTTGGTAAAGCGGAAATTAAACTGGGTTGATGCACCTGAGACTATTCTTTGGTGGTTGTTGCCCCTGGTTTCCAGAGATTATGGCAAGCTGCTTTACAGTAACACAAATAGAACAGAACACAGAATATGTCAGTCATAGCTTCAGCGTTGAAGTACAGAAGGCATAGAAGTCAGTATATAATCAGAAGCTGCAGTGAGGGAAAGGGAATGTCACTCTATGGAGGGATTAGTAGGCAGATGACAAGGAGTAGCAGGCATCAAGATGAAAGTAATGTGTGTGGTTAAATGAGAGAGCCACACAGTCAGCATGCCCATCAGCCAGCTTTTCATAAGTCCTGTTTCATAATGGCTACTATGCAGCTTTGATATCTCTCTCAATAATTTAGCCTGAGGACTGGAGGTGTGAGTTAAGCTCTTTTAGGTAAAAGCAACCTCAGCACATATGCTATCTGCTTTCTGCAGAACCATTACCCTTGAAGTCCTTCTAATTCGGACAGTTGTCTACCTTGTAATTCAAGTATTTAATCTACCCAAAAAATTATTTTAGTTCTTATCTAAAAGAGTTTCCCAGGTGGTTAAATTTTCATTTTATTAACAGAATTCATAAACTGCTGCTTTTTAGCGTCATTTGTTGTAAGGTCTTTGAGACATGTGTTTCATTTCTCAGAATCCCTGATAATGATAATCTGCCCAGCCCAATTGCTTAATATACTCTACAATAACTCATTAGTGTTAGCTAATTGACCCACTTCCTCTGTGCTCGCAGCAAGCGACAAGAACTCATACAAAAGTGCTGGCAAAAAGTTGTAACTCAAAGTAATCTTCTGTGCATATGGGTTGTAGTCAGCATGTAGGATCCATGTGTACTCAGGCACTGAAATTTCATTTATTAAATGTTTGTCATTGACACATCTCAGACACAGAAAAGACATGAGAATGGGACACTGAGCTACAAAAGTTATTCTTTATGTTTTGCCTTATTTCTTAGATTGTCTCTTTTGCTTTGTGAAAAAGGAAGCTACTATACCCAAACTCAAACAGAATTAATATATATTATTTTTCTGAATCCAAACTGTTCAGATCTAATTTCTCCAGCTATCATGTAGAGCTTGTTGACCAGCTCTGATAGAGAAACTTGTGGAAACTCCAGCAGTTCTTTCAGTGACTGGGAGAACTTGCATTTGTTTTGGTGGTTTAGTTTTGTAAAAACATGTCTACAAGCTGTCCGTGATTGAAGTCAGTCTGCACATCCTCCAATAGAGTTTCCATGTGATTACGGCTTTGAATGGAGTAAAAAAGCCCTTGTAAGAGATGGATAGTTTATTTGGAGTATTTGAGGAACCAAGACCTTGAGCTTCTTCCTCTGGAACTTTTCCTTCTTACTGTTACTTTGGCTACATGTTACTTAACATGGGGTTTTTTTGCCCAGTTGCTGAAAGACAGACATTTGAATGATAGCTCAGAATATGTGCTGCTCTGATCTGCTTTCTCAAATATTTCTGAAATTTTGGGCCATATCAAATTTTACAGTTGGCAGAGATCTCAAAGACATTATATTCTAAATAGTTTTGAAAAAATAGATGTCTGAGTAGAAGATTAAATTGTTATCCACTACTGAGGAAAAGCCTGTAGAACAAGTTCATCCCATACCTCATTTCCACTCAGGAAAAAGTCCCTGGAGTTGTTGTGGCTAGTCTACTGAAAACTCCAGTTCTGTGCTTTGTAGTAGGTGAAAAGACAAAAAGGATGTTAGGACAGGAGCAAAGAATAAGATGGGACACTGACATAAAATCAAGAGTGCTTGTTCATCTTGAATACTGTCTGGAATTCTCCCAAAAGGACCAACAAAGATACAGTGAAAAGCAGTAAACTGATCAGAGGTGTGGAATTGCATCCTTAAGGAAAGACAAAAAAGACACACAGATGCACTCAAATGATTTAACTTGGAAAAGGATTATGAAGGAATGTGATAATAGCATAAAAACATATCATCACAGAGAAAGTGAATCCTGTGTTCCTTGTACCACAAGGTCTAGGTGTCCTGATGAAATTTCCAGGCAGTAAATTCAAAAGAAAATACATTTTCTCTTGAGTTACAATTGTAAATTGCTGCAAGTGTATTGTAGAGGCCAGAAGCTTAAATGTGCTCATGAGTGGATTAGAATTGGAAATTAAAAAAGAAGTCCATAGAGGCCTCTTAAACATAATGCTAATGCAGCTGCCAGCTCAGGAAACCTCTGAGTAAAGGGGTGGACTCAGCCAGCAGATTAAGACACCTAAATTTGGGTTTCAGTGTGTAGGCGTCTCCATGTGAACCAGATGTCTAAGCTTCCTTTATACTCAGTAGAGAACTAGTGTGGGATTTAGTTACATAAATGCAGGCATCAAATGCCATTTTAGGCATTGTGGTGTTCTCTACCTGAACTTCTGATCCAAGAAGCGGCAGATCTCCAGAAATGTTTGTTGTATCTGAAGTCTCATGTCTTTGAGATCTCAGACCATTGCAGTTGTCACTAAGCACCTATGGTTAACAAGCTTAACCCTGCTCATAGTTGACACAAGCTATTCAGACCACCTTGCAGTAGATATGTCAGTGTATTTTGAACACCTGAACAGCTCTCAGCTTCAATAACTGCACTGAGTAGTTGACTATAGGAGGAACTTACATTTAGATGAAGATACCTGCATGGGGACACTAGGTGCCAGAATGTTTTTGCAGCACATGTTGCTTTGCTTTTTAATGCTGTTTTCTGAAATTCCTTAGCTAGTCAGACCACCAAGCTGATTCAACTGGGATTGATTATGGGGAAGAATACAGGAGATTGTGTATGAAAGCTAACATTTAAATGGTCAGATTTATTGATAGTGAGGAATGTGTGAATGTTTAGATTCACAGTGCATTGCAAAACGGTGCACTAACGTGTAATGACACATTGAACACTGCTTCATGACTCTCTAAGCCTGGAAGATACCCAGTGGCCAAGAGTTCTGGGGCAGCCACAGATGTTGCTCATGAAGCCACGACAATGACAGATTCTTAAACTATTAGATCCTGTAGCTGAAAGTGATTTTTTTTTTTTTTGCATGAAGATAAATCAAAACTCATTTGGTTGATGACAGGCTTTACACCCTTCTGTGAATCACACCAGTTAGATCTTGTTAGAGCAGCAGAACTTGCCAAAAAAATAATTTGAGCTAAGATTCAGGCCAAAGAATTTAGAAAGAAAGATAACTATAAAATAATAATGGCAATAGATACGTTTTGGAAAGCAGAATATGTTTTGCCCTGAGTCTCTCACAACAAGTCAGCAGCTCTGACTTTGTTTTTTTAGTATCTTAAAACAAACTATGAAGGAACATTTATGCATTTCTAACTGCTTTGTTGTGCTACTGCAGTACTGTTCCCAATTGATATTTATTGACAAAATGTCTCGATAGTAAAATAAATAATAAAGGCTCCCTCCTAGCATTGCTGCTGTTAATGGGGTATCTATATCTCTCAAATGTCCTGCTCTTCAAGATAGAACAGAAACAAGAACAAACCTAACATGATATCATGGGCAGGCTTTCTCTCTTTTCTCATACATGGGTCACATATAAGACCTACCAACTAGATTAACCCATGCTAATGAAGCAAGAGAGATGTCATGGGATGTAATGATAAACTTATGTAATGTATCCCTACAATCTACAGAAAAATGAGGAAGAAGCTAGTTGTGTGAGTAAAAGAGTGCTTGGGGAATTCGCAGATCTGAGGATTTTCTCTTGTTTTGTCTTAGCAGGAAATCACGGCATTGAGCATAGAGAGACGGCTACTATTATCACGCTTTATTTAATTCACTTTCCACTTTTTTCCTTCATTTTACAGCTCAATCTGTGATTCTTCTGTACTTACTAACAGATCTTTTCTGATATTTTCTGTAGAGTTTCTCCAGAACCATGGAAAAGTTGTGTTTTATCTTTGAATCATTACCGACTGAGTTCCATCTGGTTTTAGTATTTAGACGTTCTCACTCTTAAGATCTGGGAGTGAGATGCTGCATTTTATGTCATTTCTTTTTACTGAAATAAAACATTCCTTGGAATCTGTGGAAGGAGGCAATTGGCTAAACGTTCTGTCCAGTGTTGCTCAATTGTGCTCAGGGGCTCAGAATCTCGGCCAGCCTGGGCTGATTTCTTTTCCACTTTGAACTGCATTGCAAACTTTTGAAAATTAAAACAATCTTGTAAAATCCAGAAATCTCCTAACTGATTTGGCTTTTCCCCAATGAATTATATTAGAACTCTACCAAGAATTTCCTTCCATCTTTGTTTCTACTCCCCAATAAAAGGAAGAAAAATTTGCAGAGGAGGTTATTCTCATTATCTTCTTTTTATAGATGTGGAAGTTAAAGCACAGAAAGGTGAAGTTATTTGTTCCAGATCATCCAACAGAGCAGTGGAAGACAAAAAAATAGAACCAAGTTCTTCAGTGCTCACTCTGTTGCATCACTCCGTCTTCCTGTTTTGATGAGAATGTCTGAAATGTGATTTTCATAGGTAAGTATGTAAGAAAGATTCAGTCTTCCTGGCTTGGACAGGGACACTCTGCTGGGTTAGGAACTGGCTGGCTGGCAGGGCCCCGAGAGTGGTGGTGAATGGTGCCACATCCAGTTGGCGGCCAGTCATAAGTGCTGTGCCCCAGGCATCAGTGCTGGGCCCAGTCCTGTTTAATATCTTCACTGATGATCTGGATGAGGAGATTGAATCCACCATCTGTAAGTTTGCAGGCGACACCAAGGACCCCCTGCGGAGGGACCTGGACAGGCTGGATAGATGGCACAGTCCAACGCCAGNTCACAGCAAGAGTGATTGGCATTGGAATGGGGTGCCTGGGGAGGTGGTGGAGTCACCATCCCTGGAGGTGTTTGAAAGGAGGCTAAATGAGGCACTTAGTACCATGGTTTAGTTGATTAGAAGGGTTAGGTGATAGGTTGGACTTGATGATCCTAGAGGTCTCTTCCAACCTGGTTAATTCTGTGATTCCATGAAGTGTGGAACCCAAAACCCTTTAGTTATGTCACGTAAACATATGTCACGTAAAGAGAGGTTAGATGGAGTTCAAACTGAGACAAAGATTCCAAGCCTGAGTTGTTGTCACTGAAAAAGGTGTTTTAAGTCACTCGGATCACTTGTAGAATCCTGATTGCTTACTTCAAAAAAGAAACATACGAAGGAAATTTGAGTTCAAATTGATTTAGAACTATTTACTCAGAGACTGAAGATGCAAAAAGGTAAGGGAGACCTTCCCATCAAGTCATGAGGTTCAGAAGGGGTCCTCTTGTTTTCTGAACTCCTGAGAGAGCTTAGGTGCAGCTAGATCTAATCTTAGTCACAGAGTTGGTCAATGATTTTTGTCTAATGGAAGGGATACAAAAGGTAAAGAAAACCTCACATTGAGTCATAAGGCTTTCTAAATTCCTTCTCAGAGAGAAGTCTTATTGTGCCTGAATCTAAGCTTAGTCCCAAACTTGGTCAACAGTTTATGTCTCATGGAAAACCTCCTGTTGAGCAACTATGGTAGTTTGTCTGGGAATGAATGATTCTGGATCCTACACAACTTGGAGATACCAGCAATTTAAGATTTGTTAGCACTGCTACAGTAAATCACAAGATTAGGTTACGAGATTTTTAACAATAACTATCATCTGCCAATTATCAGAATGACTTGGTAAAATTTGCTGTAATCAACACTACAAAGTTTCCTAAATCAAATCACACAAGCACACAAAGATACAAAGGTTAATCTATGATCAAGATCTTTTGCTTTGCCAAAGGTAGTAAATTATTTACACCAATGATCTTTGATGCCTCAGAACAGCTTCTATCAGCAGACAATCTTAGAAATCCTCACAAAATCTACCCTGAAAGGCATCCCAACTCAGAGGAAGGAGATAGCAGCTCAAAGCCTGCTGCAATCCCAGAGAGCTCAGAGTCTCACTATAAATTGCTATTTATAGATCAACTTTGGGAAGTATAATTTCTATTCTGGCCACGTTTATTAGGTGATCATGGCATCTTCCAGGGCAGGCCACAATCCAGGTTTCAGGTACAACAAGAGTTTCAGGTACAATTAATTAGGGTGTGCCTAAATATCTTAATTTACTGGACAAGAAAGTATCCAATGTCCCAGCTCTCTGCAGCCAAAACAAGAACACAGTGCTGGCTGTTCCTGACATTGCAGCATGGCCCAGGGGGGCTGCACCATCACAGTTGTCACGCTGCTGATGTATTTTTGGTAATTCATTCTCATAGAAAGTGTAATCTCCCCAGTATCTTTCACCAAAAGATAGCTTAGCCTCTAGCCCCATGCCTATTGTACAACAGGATGCTGAGCCTTTTTTTTCCCCCATACTACAGTTTATTTTCTTTTTTCACTTTCCTGGCACTGAGAAAAGCATAAAAAGAAAGTATATGGAACAATCAAAGGGTGATTATCCAGTAATATTCATAGTTTCATTTGAGCTCTGTTTCCCCATTGGGTTTACAAAATTACACTGATTCATTGCATCATGGATAGTTTGGAAGGGACCTTAAAGATAATCTAGTTCCAGCCTCTTTTCTATGTCCAGAGATACCTTCCACTTGATCAGGTCACTTGAAGCCCCATCCAGCCTGGCTTCGAACACTTCTAGGAAGGGGGCATCCACAACTTTTCTGGACAACTTGTTCCAGTGCCTTGAAACCCTAATAGTGAAGAATTTCTTTTTTATATTTAATCTAAATCTCCCCTCTTTCTGTTTAAAGCCATTAGCCCTTGTATTATTGCTACACACCTTTGTAAAAAGTCCCTCCCCATCTTTCCTGTAGGCCCTCTTTAAGTACTAGGAAGTCACAATACAGTCTCTCTGGAACCTTGTCCAGGCTGAACAAGCCCAGTTCTCTCAGCCTGTCCTCACAGATAAGGTGCTCCAACCCCCTGATCATATCTGTGACCCTCCTCTGAGGAGACCCAGTCCCAAGAACTCCATGTCTTTATTTTGCTGGGGGTCTTACAGCTGGACACAGTACTCCAAGTGGGGTCTTACCAGAACAGAGCAGAGCAGCAGAATCACCTCCCTTGATCTGCTGATCATGCTTCTTTTGATGCAACCCAGGAAACAGTTGGCTTTCTGGGCCGCAAATGCACATTTCCAAGTCATACCAACTAGGGACAGTTCCTGCTTCTCTGTAGTACCTTTACTATCTGTTGTAATCATAGAATCATGGCACTCATACTCCATTTTCTCCCACTCCTCTCTCCAATCTGTCATTCTTGTCTGCTGTTTCTGTAACTCATCCTAAAAAGCAATTCAAAACTTTACAACTTTCATGAACTTCCACTCTGATCCATTCTTCTTTTTCAGAGGCCTGAGACTCCTTGGCAGTATACCTCATTTTTTGTTTTTTTGGGTTTTTTTTCCCAAAGGAGAATAAATGAAATTCAATAGTAGTTGTGTTTCCTATCTTACTGTGCATAAGTGAGAAATGGAAGATGAATTAGAGCTAAGAGCGCAAGAATTAGGAGACATGATTGTCTCTCAAGGTGCTCCCTCAATAAACCTGGGTTAATTGGTTGATGTCTTCATTTGTTATATACAGTATGTTGATAAAATTCTTATCCCCACAACCTGTGTCAGTTTTATCTATTTAGATTAGAATAATTTGTGGCTCAACACAATTTCTTTTTGGGCACTTACGTATCACTGCAATCAAGGACACCTGACTTCTCTTAAGTTTCCTAGGCAAGTCCAAAGCAAAATAAAAAAATTAGTCCCCAGCAGCAGCATACTCTTCCTTGCATTACTAACTTCTGAATTAACCAAAGAAAAGTGTTAGGGTAGCTGGTCAAAAGCAGTGTTTCTAAAACGTAAGTTTTGGAAGTGTCCTAAACTTGATTTCAAATGATGAAAACTAATTAGAGATTAAGGCTTCTAATTGGTCTGTGCAGAATCCAGGAGCTGTGTAGTTCCTTGTAAATTTGCTCATTATTTTAGCATGAGCAAAAAATCTATATAATTAAAAAGCTTGAGATAATTTTGAGGCCTCTTAAAAAAATCCTAATACAAATAACAAGACCTTTATGTTAACGATTTTAGCAAATGACTAGTAGGCAATTAAATGAATGACTGGAGGAAAGCATTATTGCACTATCTGAAAATGTCAAGCTCTGAAAGAAGTACATTGCCTTCGGAAAATGATGGAAGGAAATCTGTCCTGGATAGACATTGTGTCGAAAAAGGGGATAGTGTAATACTGTGTGCCAGTCTAGAGATGCCCCCTGGTGTTAGAAACCTCAGCTGCTTATTTCTATTGAGGCACTGTACATGGTCAAAGAAGGATAAAACACCTGAAGTGCTGAGAGAGGGTAGGAAAGTGTAAAAGGAAAATGGAAGGTACAGAAGGCCTCAAAGCTGCAGAAGAGGGATTGGTAGCAATACCGTTTAGGATCTAACTGCCGTTAATAATAAACAAAATTACTTGTAAGTGGCTTGGGTTTAGGTAACATTTTTCAATAGTGTGAGTTAGTGACTGAGGTAGGGAAGGGGTCAGCAGCATTTTGTGGAAGCTATATTTGGAAGGGAGGTGTGGAGAGGCTTTAGAGGATCACAGAGAGGGAAGTGTCCTTATTCACCCAGAGATCTCTTCCATAGCAATACACCCTGTCTTCTCTCTACTGCAATTTCTACTTATTTGGAGCTGCTGAGAAGAGGATGGAGAAGCAGAGAGGGGACAACAGAAAGGGAACTATTTCAGCAAAGGGGAAAGGAGGAAGGGAAGTAGCTGAGACAAAGAGGAATACCTCAGAGAGCAAGGTTTTCCATTCCTATTACTAGGGAAAAAACAACCCACTGCTCTGAAGAACCAGTGCTCTAGTAGTAATGCTTGCTTCCTTCTCTTTCAGAGACACTAGTGGTTGTGCAGGCAGAAGGCAAGTATGGCCTGTGTGCCTTGGTATTCCTGTGTAGTCCAGAACCATGAGAAAAGAGTCCTTGTGTCCCAAGTAGCAGCACTCTGACTACTAGGACACACTCTTGCAGGAGCTCTAGTTTTCAGTTACAAGTTTATGTAAAGTGTCACTTGTTAGTAGTAGTATCTTGAAAAAGATAAGATAAAGAAGTGGAAATAAAATATTTACAAGGTCTAAGATTAGAGTGGTTGGTATGAAGAGGATTTAGAAGAGTCAGGATTTTCTTGGAATAGTCTTGTCAAGAAAGAGAGAAGAAACTTGTAATTAGGTAGATAAACTTGAGTTCTGTTCTTGTCTCTAAACTGGTATGGCTCTGCTCTAATCTTAAGTAGCAGTTCTGGATGCTAGCAAGTGGCTCTGTGACTTTGGTTATGCCAGACTTTTCTGAAAATAAAGTCACATATACTGTGTGAACCTGAAAAAATATGGATGAGCAGAATCAAAAGGAAGTGATTCTTAGAGTTTGGGGGAATTCCTACACTATCACATAGCTATTTGTAACTGTATATTTAGTATTTACGGCTTTGTTTTGACATATCTACAGATGGCAAAACAAAATATGCTTGTTGCTTTGTTCAGGTAGAAAAAGAGCGTTATAAGCTATTTTCAATATTAAATGAGTATCAAATCTCTAGCCCTTTCGTATGTCCTTGTGTATAAAAAAGGTTATATCATTTTGTACCATCAAGCCAGGTATCTGATTTTAATGTCTACATATTTTTGAGGTTTGTATGTTGTGAAAGTTTTGGTTCACTTGTGGATTAGGTAACCAACAGATCAATGTTGGTTGTTACAAAATTGGTAGCACTTCATTACATAAAAAATTGTTGTAAACCAAACAAGAAATTCTTAGAGCCTTTGATGCCAAAAGTAATAGGGTAAAAAATTCAGCCTTCATAGCAATAAAAACCTCCAGCCTTTGTGGTGAAAGGACTAAACCTTGACGATTTGACACATACATCAAATGATGGCTTATCCTACAAGAGTCAAAGAGAGAAAATTAATTATCTTCTAGTGTTTTAAAATAAAGCCATTCTTCTGATTTTTAAGGAGACCAACTCCTGTTTGTGTTAGTGTTCAGGCTGGTACTACTGAGTGTTAAGTCCCAGATTCGTCTTCTGGCACTGTACCAATTTGAGCTAAACCAAAATGTATTGTCCGTTCTCCTAAATGCAAACTTCTGCTGTACCATATTATGAAACCAAGTTAATTGCAAAGTAATACCAGATGGCGATTGTAGGTTGGCTGGAATTTGTGGTCTCTCTCATCTTGCCAGATGTTTCACCATTTGGAAGCCTCTAAATTATGTTGTTCAATTATATGTTTCTTTGGCTCAGTATTCCCTTTCTAGTTGGGTGCAGTTCTTCACGCTTTCACTAGGTGGGTCCCCACAGCAGTACACTGGGTAAGCGATTTGTTGAATAGCCTGAACACATTTAGGTTAATGTTACCTCCCAGTCAGTTTTATTACCACTTCTTTGGCAGAAGTTCACTGCCCCACACGTTTTGATATACAACAGGGTGATTTTAAACAAATGAGTGGAATGTTGGGAAGTTTTCATCAATGGACTGAACTTGGGGACCTTCTTAACACTACGGCCTTTCTAATTTACCAATTTCAACTGAAAGTTAAAAGAAATGTGCTCTTCTTATAGCCAGTCAGGTACAGTCCTATGAAGTTTGGCAATTATTTTACCTTTCAAAGGGTGATGCAAAGCCATTTGGTTAGCAGCATTACATATATTCTTCCTTTCCAAAATCAAAAGTTAGTAATCTTTAATGCTTTGCAACTTTCCATACTGGTCAAAACCAACCAAAAAAAATTTTTCCATGTGTGTTAGGTATTTACTGACTACAGAAGAGATGAGTTTTTAGCTAAAATCTTAATAAATTTTCTTTCCAAGTGTTTTATATGAACATGTACTTAGATTAAAAAAATAAAACTTACCTCCTAAACATAACCAAAACTAAACCCAAACACAAAACTTCAGTTGTCTCTATCCCATAATGCCCCCTAGAGAAGGTGAAATAAAAAATGTCAGAGATCAGCAATATTTTTAATGTCCAATAGAAGGCCAGTCTCCCCCAACAGTGGGTAGCATAAAAGGTAAATATATGTAGCTCTTGAGCCCTTCATGGTGCCCTCCCCACCTGTGTAACTGTATGTCTGTATATGACTCTTGTCCGGTGCAGCACTCATCTGTCACATCAACCTGGAAGAAAACTGTAAGTCAGGAACAGAGCAGTTCTTCACCCTGCTAATTATTATAGTTAGAACTATATGGTGTCTAAAAGTCATGGTGCTCTGAATGAGTCTGTCTCAGGTTGTTTCCTCACCCTGCAAGGAAAGAGGATCAATTAACCTGCAGGGATCTCTACCCTGCCGTGTCCTGACATTCAGGCTCATACACTCACAGCTAGCTCTCTTTCTAGTGTAGTCTGTAGCACTGATGTAACTTTGGAATGGATAACTCTCACCTCTGAGGGAGCTTATCTCAAGATATCTTTTCCACGCCCACTTCTTGTATCTTGGCACCTACAGAAAGAAAATCAAAACAGACAACTTGAATTATTGTGAGGAGGAATATTTGTTCCTCCTCTTACCCAGGCTCATTAAATGAATCTATTTCATCTACTTATTTGATATGGTGAGACAACTCATGGGAAAGAAAAATGCAAATTTTGATTGAACTAAAGGTTTTGTTTCATGAGATTTATGTTTAGAGGGGAAAACAAAGATTTAGAAAATTCTGCATTATGTATTACAAAGATAAGCTGAAAACTAAAATTGTTTTCTTGTTCACTAGCCAACTTACATTAAATAAAATTCATAATCATTATTGAATATATTAAAACTCAGAAAATCTTTGTCAAATAATGCAAGACAAAAGAAATGCTGTCACAGTACACAGAGGCATGGTAGTACTTAATGTCAGAGATCTGGCTCAAAATTTGCCTTCAGGACTGACTGTAGCATCTGATTTCTTAGTCCTAGCACATAGGTAGATAGAATTTTCTGTATTTTACTCAAACCAGTTTAATGATCTCCTTGTCTTCATTTTGATGGCAAGAATGCCAGCTTGGAAAAAAATAGCCTCTATATTGTTTTGATTTACTTCTGTCTAATTGATGATTATGAGCTCCAGTAGTTATCTTTCATTATCATGCTTGTATCAGTTACAATCTTCATTCTTTAGCTCTGGGCCAAATCTACATTAGACTGAGTGCAAGTGATGATGAGGGAATCCAGGGTAATGAAGAACAGTGAGAAATTCCAGTAAAACCTTGATTTAGATTTGTAAAGTTCTAGTGTGTCCGATCCTGGAAACTTAATCTGGATAGTGGGATCTCATCCTTTCCTGGATTAAAGTCACCCTTCTGTGTCACTGGGCAATTCCACATAGTGTAGTGGGAGTGTTTGTCATTTTGACTTCCAGAGTTACAACCACAAAGGCAGATGCATTATATGAGGTGGGTCTGCTCACACTTGTCTGGCACTATCATTTCCTCTGGGAAAATGGCAAAAGCAAATAGCAACTTGCCTGTTTGCATGTAGGCGTGATCCTCCTGAGAACGTATAATTTGGCACCACGTGCAAGCGAAGTTCAAACATCCTCAGGCTATCAGTTGTTGACAGCTTCTCAGAATAGACATATAAACTACGTAAAGCAGTTTGGTACTGCCTTATCTCAATGTTTCCTTCAGAAATTGTCATAGTTCCCAAGTCAGTAAGTCAGCCTGGTTAGGGAAATATGCTTACAGAAAAGGGTGTGAACCTTCGCATTGGCCACTTGTCTCCACCCAGAGGGTAACAGCACATCCCAGGCTCATCAGGACCATGAGAGATAAAAAGCACACATAATTTTTTGTGTACATTGATAAATGCTTGTGTATTGCTGCCCTGAAGTGGCTGTGTTTACAGAGGGTATAATCCTCACAACAAAAACAGTGAACTTTTCAAACAGCAGTTTCTCGGTCAGTTTATTAGCTGTGCAAAACAGGCTTTGCATGTAGACTGATTCCCTGTTTGCTACACAGAATTTGAATGCATTTAAGCATAACCTGAGGTATCACACATATTTTACTAGCGATGGACCTGTCCCTCCTTTATAGGAGGTAGAATTGGAGTGCCAAGTATCACTACTGTAGAGAAATCAGAGGGAGGTAAATATGCATTCCAAGGCCTCTTAAGGCTGAGAGCAAGCTAACCTTGACACTGCAAATGTGAGAGTTGCTAATAAAGAGGATTAAAGTGGCAGGCATCCTCTGGGCTATAGCAGGATTTAACAAATGCCAGCAAATGCAACATTCAATCCAACTCCAAGGCAAAGCACAACTCTAACTTGGAGTCTGCACAGAGGGAAAAGAGAAAGCAGTCCAGGATCATGTTACTCATCTGATTGCAAAGGGCTGTTTTCAGTGCTGCCCCCAGGGCTTTACCTGATCTATCCAAATAGAAGATGTCTGTCCTTCCCACCCTGCAATCATTCATACATAAACAACTCTAAATACTTTTCTAACTGTTCTGCCAGTTTCAGCTCTACTTGCTTATTCAGTGCCTGCTCTCCTGCCAAAACAACAAACCGAACTTATGTGGGTTGTGATTGGGGGCAGAGGCAGGCAAATGTGGTCTGCTCATTTCCTTTGTTTTTCACGTTTTTCTTTGGCCTATCCTTGGGTAAAGTCCAAGGGATGGGTCATTGCTGGTTCCATCATGATGCAGAGGGAACAGACATCACTTTTCAAACAATGACAGCTTTATGAAGCTTAACAGTCTCAGCCAAAATCTTGATGCTATCATCAGACATGTCTTTCTTCTCAGTCCCTGCAGGTGACTGCAGCTGGCAGCAGATCTTTTGACAGTCAGATGCTGTATGTTATCTCTGTTGGACCAAGCCTTTAAATAATTGGACAGGAAGATCTGGGAAACAGATACGCTATTACAAAGCATGAATAACATTGTGTTGAGTGCTGCAGAAAGCCTTTATTTAATTTAGTTTGATTTGGTTCAAATGTGGTCATCTGGTTTGGCTTCCAACTAGGATTTCTGTAGATATATGTTCTGTTCCTTTTTAGACCACCATCATATACAAATCACTTTTCACCGTGCCTCCATTCTGCAGCTATTTAATGGAAATAAGAAGATGGTCTTGACTTGCCAGAAAGGGAGATAAAGAGTTATGGAAAGTAAGCTTGTGAAATTTTCTGATTTTCTAGTAATAGAGATCCACATAAATAGCTGGAAAATAGGACTGAAATGATAAGAGTAGTTGCTGCTAATAGCAGAAAAATATGGAGAGTGTGGCTGGTACACTGCCATCAAATCACATTGTAGAACAGTGAAATCTATCCCTGTGAAGAAAGCCAGATCATGCAAAGTAAAAACTACTTAAGATGTCAGAGTTAAAGTGGAACTTAAGTTTTGGGTACTCCATCTGACAAAGTCATCATGATTGTAACTTGGATATAAGGAAGAAACTGTTTACAGTCAGGGTGGTGAAACAATGGCACAGGTTGCCCAGACGTGGTAGATGTCCCATCCATGGAAACATTCCAGGTGAGGTTGGAAAGGGCTCTGAGCAACCTAATCTAAAGATGTCCCTGCAGACTGCTGCGGGTTATGCTAGATGTTCTTTGGAGGTCCCTTCCAACCCAATCCATTCTGTGATTCTATGGTTTAAAAAAGTTAAGTTTTTCACTTTGCTTACTGCCACTTTCAGTGATTACTCAAAGCTTCATTTTAGGTCACAAAGTGTTTCTGATAGTGTTCAAATTCACATTTTAATCTGTGGGTTATTAGCCCAAGGCTATTTCTTTGCTTCCAACATACTAAAAGTATTTAGCTAAACAAACCAACCCCAGAACCTTGACAAAGTACACACACATTCCTGTTTGCCTTCTTTTTCATTTCCCCACCCTTTTTCACAAAGGGGCAATTTCAGCTACCTGGCCTTTTCTGGAATGCAGTCTAGGAGGTTATTTCATTTTTACTATTTAAAGAGGAACAGCACAATCCTAGCAGTGACAGCATCCTGCCAGCTAGTGCTGCCAGCAGTGTATCAGCAATAGCTGTAATTTTGAGCACTAGCCATTCCCTAACAGCTATGCATGAGAGGCAGCAAAGAAGCATGAGGTGGTTTGACATACAGCATTTTAGGCTACTTGCTTGCTTCCCAGAAGTTTGGGAGGCTCTGGATTCCTTGGCATGTGGCTGAGCCAGGAAGATAGATTAACTGAAGGACTGTTATTGTTTTGTCTTGGGTGAGGCCCCTGGGCAGCTAGCTGCTTTATTTTGTGTACTGCACAAAAATTGCTTTAAATCTGCGTGTTCCAAGGATAAGGTGTTAGAAGACAGAGAATAAGCTGTGGGATAGTTTTTTCCCCTTTACACAGCAGTTTTCACTAGCCAATATTGTTGGCAAAAGCAGACAAAATAGATGAATTCTCTTAGACTAATGGTAATACACATTGCCCTGTCAGGCAAACTTTTAAGTCAGAATATTTCAGTCCAATATGGTACAAGGAACCTGATTTTAAATATATTTAGCTGCTTGTCTCTAGCTGCTGCAGGTTGCTTTTGGAGCACCGTAGTATGCTGAACAGTTCTGAAAGTCAGGATCCAAGAGTCTAATGCTATAGCTGCAATACCATTACCCTACTTCTGTGTGCATATTGATCTCCATTGACTTCAGTGGGCTTCTCCATAGGCAGAAGCGTTCACTTGGAATTACATGCTTGTCTGTTCACAGGAGACAGCCTGAACAAAACCAGGAGAAAATGTAAGGCCAGTAATATTTATGTAAACCATACACATTCCCTTTCTCAGATCATCCTTTTATAATGCAACATCCTTGTAGCACAGTTCTTACTCTCTTCTACATTCGAAAGCATAAAAATTATTGTGTACTTTCTGCAGTGTATCTCTTCCTGCCAAAGCTGACTCAGAACAGAAGGAAAACACAGCTTTGCTTTTCCAGCTATGGCTTTTGAAAACATTTTTGTCTGATTCTGTTAGGCTACCAAAGAATGTTTTGTGGATATGTAGCATATCAAATTTCTACTGCAGCATATCTGTGTTAAACCCTTTATCTTTCCACAGCCCTTTGTAACAGGAAAGACTTCTAAGCCCTGGGGTTACAGATGAAAAGACAGTACCACAGAACCTAACTCCTGTAAGATTTCTTTTGGGCAAAATTTTGCACTGGAGGAATCTGTTGCTTACTTTGTTCTTGCCTCAGACCACTAATGACAGTGGTGGTGAATGAACCATGTGGGATCAAGTCCATGGGAGTGATGGGGGCCAAAGAGATATAACCTGACCTGCTGTAGCTCCCACTTACTTCAATAAAAACTGGGAGCACAAGGTACTTTTGAAAGGCAAGTCTTAAATAATTTGGCAGTAGACATCCTCTAGTTGCTTGTAAGAAAACCACCATTGGACATCTCAATTATTTTGCTAGTTTGGCTACTTACTGACTGAGAGATAATGTGGTACGATAACAAGCACAACACCCATTTTGGGGTACCAGGAAAGAATTTGTATGTAAGTCTTGACCTGTCTTTGTTTTCTTATGTAGACCATAGTAAACAAAAATATACTTGATAAATTTATTAGTAAGTTAATGATTAATTCACATAGCAATGTTGGCCTTCACATTGCCGTTAAGAGGCATTTAAGCTATAACAGAGGTCTCAGGATTCTTGAGGTTTTCCTCACATCTGTTAAGAGATACGAATTTTACTCTTTAAGAGCATTGTGTGCATGTGTTGTATGGCCAGGTTGAAGTCCATAGTGCTAAAAGAAACTTGGGTATGTTGGGTTTCTAGGTTTGTATATAAATGACAAACAAACTCATGAATCGTGGACTCATCTCAGAGTGCAGATGAACACACTTCAAAACCCAAGACAACATAACAGAAAAGTGATGCATTCAGGCTTCTCTCCTAGATTTACCCAGAATGTTCCCAACTGGTTTAGATTTTCCTATCAAGTTTCTGTATCTAACTAGATCCTCCTGCATCTCATTAACTATTACATGAGATATATAATGTTAGAGAACCTCATCAATATAAACTGAGATGTAATTCAGGTTGCCAGTTTAAAAAATAGCATTCTGGTGATGAACTTATATCTGCAATCCCTCCATTACTTCACTGCTTGCCAAAGAGACCTAGACTAATACTTGCTAGGCAAGTGTTGCCTTTCACCCCAGGAACTTGTGCTGCTTCCCTGTGGCTCAGACCTTGCAGCTTAGTGGTAGATCTCCCTTGTGGGAGTCCCACAAGTGGTATGTGATAAGTATTCCAGGAGTCTGCCGTTACCTGCCAAGTAACAGATTCAGGATGCTGAAGGGAGTGCCCTATTCATATATCAGATGTGTAGGATCTGCTTTCTCACTAGAGAAGATTTAGGGCTAAAACAATACTTACAAACACAAGGTTTTCTAATGGAGGAAATTATGGAAAGATACAAGGTAGCAGTAAAGCGCTTTCATAGCTGCTGCAACATCTCATCCAGTGAGAGGCTGACAGCCTGGTTAGTTTCTGTTGTCTGTATGAGTTTTCACCTAGAAAACTGGAGAGGTCTATCTTTCATCTTCCAGTGATAAAGAGATTACTCAGTCTCCTGGAAGAGCTGTTCCATCCTAAAGCAGACTTGTTTTCTCACCTACCCCTGGTACACTTTCTCTTTTTATCTCTTGTGATAGGACACTTGGACTCACGTTAATGGAGGCAATCAGGTCATTTCTGTACACTGCTCTCTTTAAAGAGCCTGATGATTTTTCTCTGTTGTACACTTTGATTAGAACACATTCCTGCCTTTAGTTTTTAATTCATTTTGGGTTGGTTTTTTTTTTCCTTTACAAGTCCCTTCAGACAGAGTGTTGAATTTTGCAAATCATATTTTATAAATATATAATGTGCAGTTCATAAATAATAAATAATAATTCTAATTCCATTTGAAACATATGCAGCTGAAATTAGCTCATTTTTAGCAGTTTAAATGCAATACTTGAA